>VWZG01000227.1:188642-207490 GCA_013396735.1 Grallaria varia
CCCCCCCCTTTACATCAGCACGTCTGTCTCTTTGCCATGTTGTCACCGGTAGCTGATTTTCTTTTGAGTATCTGGCAGTTATTTGAAATACTTGTTGCTACAGTGCTTTATAAGTAGGAAAGGGACAGAAGATGACTATGCCAAAAACTTTCATGTAAGAATTTTGTTGGTGGTGCTATTTTCTGGTTTTTGTTGTTTTGGGTTTTTTTGTGTTCTCCTAGGATCTTCTTGCACAAGAGCCTAAAAACAATTAAAATCTGCAGAATGAAAAGATGGCACAGGCAATGCTGGTACCACCAGGACCTGACAGCTTCTTCTATTTCACCAAAGAATCTCTTGCAGCTATTGAAAAACGTATTGCTGATGAGTCATCTTGTTGTGACAAAGACGAGCCTAAAGATGATGGTAGTCATGAAGAAGATCACCCAAAGCCAAATAATGACTTAGAGGCAGGAAAGGTACTGCCATTTATCTATGGTGATATTCCTTCAGGAATGGTGTCTGAGCCCCTGGAGGACCTGGACCCATATTACATCAATAAAAAAGTAAGTATTTTATATAGAGTGTAATTAGAACAGTCCTCTTGAACTATAAAGGGTTAAATGCACTGGTGGGGAAGTGGTCAGAAGCCCTTATTGAAATTATCATGCAGTAGGTTAACTATCCTGTTAATTATGTTGATTACACTATAAAAACAACTGTGTTCAACTTGCTTAAGTTGCTTTTGGGGTTTTTTTTAAGTGTTTCTTTTAAAGTCTAATGATACTGTATTTTAGGTGATGGATTTTGCGTTAAATGTTCTGTAATCTCTTCCAATCTGATTGAAAGCTGAAGCATTTGAAAACTTCCCTTCTGTTTGGTTGCTCTCTGGGTTTTATAGGAAACATAGTCCTGAGATCAAGTTCGTTATAGTAATCTTTGGACAAAGTGCTCATTCAGTCATATGCCAAAACAGTCACTGTCAAAAATTCCTTGAAATATCATAGAAATATTTGTTTTACAAAAGGTAAAAAAAAAAATATATATATATATATATAAAGACTAAAGCAATCTACTTTGCGTTTCAATATTTGGTCTATTTTATAGGCCCAATATAAACCTGAAGATAAAATCTAAATTTATGTATATTGACTCCATTTATTTTATAGACGTAATGATAACAAAAGAAGAAAAGAGCAAGGCGGTTACTTTGGCAAGTACAGATGAAGAGAAGATACTTTTATGTAGGCATGTGAAGTGGAATGTTCAGGAAGAAAACAAAATTGAGTATGAATTAAAAAGGCAGTACAGAATAAGCAACGAGTGGTTATTGCGTAAATTAATAAAATGCTTGTTGAATTAAAAACACTGAGTAGGTTCTTGAAGTACTGGATACTAATTTGTTGATTATCTTGGAAGTAAGAAACTGACCAAAGAGCTGTATTATCTCTGTAGGAACCAACTTAGTTAAAGCAGTGGTTTTTTTGGTACAGAATGTTGAAGACTAATAAGCAGAGAGATTTTTTTAGGTATTTTAGTTTTTGTTCTCTCAACTCTACGAATGCTACTCACAAATGACCTATTTCTTTTACAGTGGCATAGCATTAGAAAAACAATTATTCAGTGTTATAAACCTCTTATTTCCAGATATTAGCCTTTTGGGGGAATAATCATAAAATGTAGATCGAATTAAGATTTCATTGGGTGACATTTTCATTGTCTCCTAGTCAAAATCGAAAATAGTTCCATGGATGGTACTAGTGATGACTGTGCAGACAATAAAGGCATTAAAGCCTTTAAAAAGCAAAGGCTGTCTTAACTCTAAAACAGTTTTACAACATGCTGGAATGGTTAAATAATTGCTCAGGAGTGTCCAAAAATAGTTAGTTTAGGTCCTTTGGTTAGGATTGCCAGCTGTGATCTGGAGTGCAAGTACTAGAGTTTGCATTAAATTTATGTGTTAAATGTGACATTTTAAATTATATTCTTAATGTCATTAGTTAATCCTAGAAAATACTGAAATGCAGATTTGAAGAGCACAGAGACAAATAATGCATGGTATAGAGTTTTCATGGTTCATGTGAAAATTTAGAATCTGATGTTTGCTTATATAATTCTATTGAAAACAAACTTGCTTACTTAGATGTGTTTAAGTGCAGCCTCTATTATGGCAAGGTTGCTAACACATATCCTTTTCCCATTTTCTATCCCACTTCCTGTCCTGCCCTTTTAAGACATTTATAGTATTGGATAAAGGGAAGACAATCTACAGGTTCAGTGCCACACCTGCCTTGTACCTTTTATCTCCCTTCAATATTATTAGGAGAATCGCTATTAAGATTTTGGTTCATTCATATCCTTTTCAAGGCGCTTGTTAAAAATTGTTACTGGTTAATTTTATTGACACCTGGAGTTTTGGTTTGGTGTTTAAATATGTTCTTGCCTTTAATTCTTTCTTCTCAAAATCAGTCAGAGCTAAGATTAGTCACTTCAAGCTGCTGATTAAATTCAGAGGAAGAGAATTCACTAGTGGGGTTCCCCAAGGTGCAGTTCTGAGCCCTGCCCTGTTTAATATCTTTATTGATGATCTGCACGAGAGACCAAATGTACCTACCCTCAGACCAAATGCCAGGTCCTGCGCTTTGGACACAACAACCCCAAGGAGTGCCCCAGGCTGGAGACAGAGTGGCTGGGAGATGCCCCAGTGGAAAAGGACCTGGCGGTGCTGGTCGACAGCAGCTGGACGTGAGCCAGCATGTGCCCAGGTGGCCAAGAAGGCTAAGGGGTATCCTGGCCTCTGTCAGGAATAGTGTGGCCAGCAGGACCAGGGCAGTGACTGTCCCTCTGTACTTGGCACTGGTGAGGCCACACCTTGAATCCTGTGTCTAGTTCTGGACCCCTCAGTACAAGAAAGACAGTGATGTCCACAGAAGGACAGCAAAGCTGGTTAGGGATCCTGGAGCGCATGTCCTGTGAGGAGCAGCTAATGGAGCTGGGGTTGTTTAGCCTGCAGAAGAGGAGGCTCAGAGGAGACCTCATCGCTCTACCACTACCTGAAAGGAGGCAGTAGGCAGGTGGGGACTGGCCGCTTCTCCCAGGCAGCCAGTGACACAGTGAGAGGTTATAGCCTCAAGGTGTGCCAGGGGAGGTTCAGGTTGGACATCAGTAGGAATTTCTCAATGGGAGGGCTTGTCAAGCATTGGAATGGACTGCCCAGAGAAGTGGTGGAGTCACAGTCCTTGGAGGTGTTCAAGAAATGACTGCATGTGGCACTTGGTGCCACGGTCTAGTTGACAAGTGATCAGTCAAAGGTTGGGCTCAATGGTCTCGGAGGTCTTTTCCAGCCTAAATGAGTCTGTGATTCTGTGATAGGTTTATAGCCATCATTATTATGAAATACCTTTGCATTATTTATGATATTGCTAGTGATAGTAAACTGATTTGTATCATGTTCATATCCTATATGGTGCCGATATGGCCTCTCAAATCATAATGTTTTATGCAAATTCAACTGTTGAAAGGAGCATGTTCCTTAACTACAGTCAACATGGTTCAACAGGCTCATTATGATCACTATTATGGCAAACTGTGTATTAATGACATGGAGTAAACTTCCAGAATGGACGAAGTATGTAGAGTAAGTATACTTAAATTGGCTAATAATTTTTACAGTGGTTTAAAAATGAAAATGAATGGTGGGAAAATAGTCATAGTTTTTGTGAGTAACAGCTCTTACAGTCCATGTACCGATCACTGGTTATGAGTTATTTTCTGTGAGCTCGTGATGTATCACTGGGCAAAACAACAGTCTTAACTCTCACTTGCATGTTTCTCATAGGTACACATTCACTGGAATTTATACTTTTGAATTTCTAGTAAAAATCCTTGCAAGAGGCTTCTGTGTAAATGATTTTACTTGCCTTCGTGACCCCTGGAACTGGCTTGATTTTGTTGTCATTTCCTTTGCGTAAGTATATAGCATTTTTTTTAAAGTAAAATATCAGAGATTTTCTTGGGCCTGTAATAATTTGTTTGGCTTATGTTAGCTCATTTGCAACGAATTTCAGTTGAATTGTTTCTATTTTTTCCACTTCAATATTTTACACTAATGTAGCACATAACAGAATTAGGGAGTCATCCCACAGAACCAAAGAGAAGTTACCACTGAACAATCAATTTATGTAATATTTTAAAAATCAGGCACATAAGTTTCATTTTAAATTTGCATTTAATGGAGAAGTTTAAGGCTTTCTTAGGGAAAACGTAATGAAACAGGAAAATATGAATGCAAGTCTTTGATTTAAACTTGCTCCTTCCAAAAAAGAAATGGTCTGGATTGCAGGTCCAGGTAAGTAAGTATACTCTCTACCTTAATTCTGAACAACTGTGATTTAATCCTACAGGTATATAACAGAATTTGTAAACCTAGGCAATCTTTCAGCTCTTCGAACTTTCAGAGTATTGAGAGCTTTGAAAACTATTTCTGTAATTCCAGGTAAGAAGTAACTGAGCAAAATGGTAGGCACTCTACGTAACCTCTGTTTAATTTTATGTGTGCTGTCATTGTGTTTGTGCGTGGAATCCCTCACTACAGATATGTGACAGAGTTTGTGGACCTGGGCAATGTCTCAGCGTTGAGAACATTCAGAGTTCTCCGAGCTTTGAAAACAATATCAGTCATTCCAGGTGAGAGCAAGGTTAAACACTGAGGCTGACTGAAACTCCACAGAAGCTGAACTCATGTTTTTTAACAGAAACATCCTGGTTTTAGTCTTAACTTCAATTTCATTCCCTTTTCTGACTCTCTAAAACACTCAGCCTCAGAGTTTAATACACTGTTGCATGAGAAACTAGTTTATGTAGCCTGTGTGTATTTCCATTTCATAATGTCAAATTTTCTTTCCCACATTAAGGATCAGAATTAATTATTTTTATTTTTCACTAACTAATGTTAATGTTACTATTTATGAAAGACATTTGGGATTGAAAATTTCAGTGTTTTGTTGAACTTGAATCCTTGACAGCGGAATAAGATAATAAAGAGTAGCATGGGAATTGCATGATATATTTATTAGCTTATGATGCCTATCTTCACCAAACTCCACCTCCAGTAGACGAGGATGCATTAGAATTCACACATTAAAATTACTACTGAATTACAATTGTTTTCTCTTTTTGTTTGCTGTTATAGAATCAATATATTGTGTATTGGAATGGAACACTGGCAAAGGTTTGGAGCAAGAGGCATCAAAAAGAAAATAAAATTAACTATTTTCTTTAGACTTAATTTACCTGTACAGAAAGCATGAATTCAAAGTTCTTCATTTGAAGAGCAGGTGCTCTAGAATGTGCGCCATTCATTCCCATTCATATTTTCAAATTAATCTTTCAAGACTGATGAAACTTACTGGTATCTCTTCCTTTGGAAAGTGTTTTTGTGGAAAAAAAGACTATTTTTGTGAAGCTGTGCATGATACTTTGTAGTGTGTTGTGGTTGACATTGTTTTTTGGCTTAGGGAAATATTAAAAATCTGCCTCTGTTTGCAGGCTTGAAGACTATTGTTGGAGCCTTAATTCAGTCTGTGAAGAAGCTCTCAGATGTGATGATCCTGACAGTGTTTTGTCTGAGTGTATTTGCACTGATAGGACTGCAGCTGTTCATGGGCAACTTGAAGAATAAATGCTTGCTTTGGCCATCACAAAATTCAACAGCTTTTGAAAAATATGTAGCGCCATACTTCAATGGTACAGAATTTGACTGGGCAGCATACATTAAGGATGAAAGTAAGAAATAGTGTTGTACCTTGCTAATATTTTTGTGTAAAAACACAAGCACAAGATAACTGTTTCATCCTACAGACTAACGATAAAATTTAAATAGGGTGTCAAAGAATAGGTTTTGTATATATTACATCCCAAACTCATGCTGCCATGATTGTTCTTTCCATTAACTGCACTTAGAAATGTATTGGTAGAGTTAATTTGGTTTTAGAATCACTGAATCTCATAAAATGGACTGGATTTCCACAGTCCAGAACAACTGTGCTGCTCAGCTGCAGGTCCAGTTGGAGCAGACTGCTCAATGCCTTGTCCAGTCAAGTTTTTAGTACCTCTGAGAGAGATACCACAGTTTCTCTGGGTAGCCTGTTTCAGCGTTTGACCTGCCTCATAGTGGCTTATTTTAATATCAATTCAGAATTTCCCAGTGCTCAAACTTTTGCAAGTCACCTCATGTTTCCAGTGTGCACCCCTGAGAAGAGTCAGGCTCCATCTTCATTACAGTCTTTGATGTTGTACTTGGGGGGAGTGTGGAAATCCTCACACATCCCAACACGCCCTGCCCTGCCCTGCCCTGCCCTGCCCTGCCCTGCCCTGCCCTGCCCTGCCCTGCCCTGCCCTGCCCTGCCCTTAGCCTTCTCAGGGCCAAACAAAACCAGTTCTCTTAGGCTCTTCTTGTATCTTTAGCGTATAAAAAGACAGAGAAGCACTAGATAAGTATCAGAGGTTTTCCTAGTGAAGATGTACTTTTATTATTAGTCAGGGGTAACAAACCAATTTCTTTCACTGAAATACATAACTCATTAGGCAGAGATTCTTGTAGGAAAGATGATGGTATTCATCTGTGGGACTTGTTGCTCAGAGGGCTGACAAAGACCTCTTTATCCAGGTATTTTTCAACAGTTTTAATGCTTGTAGACTGAAGTGGTAACATTCAGGCTGGCTCAGAAACGCATTGATACTTATGTTTTGGGTTTGAGACATTTTAAGTGATAGCAGCAGTTATGTTACAATGCACAATGAACTGTGAGATCTCGTATAATAACTTTTAATTGTGTGGATTTGTGCTGGGAGTGAATTTACAGGATATTGCTCAGTAACTAATTGTGGAGGTAGTGTGTTTAGGTAAAAAGAAATTGATAGAAGAATGGATGCTAGCTTTCCTCCTCACTGACCCAAAAAGTAAACGAAAATACAGTTGTTAGAGACTGAGTTCCAATGGGTCACATTTTCTTCCTTTTTTAATGTTGGACGTTAAAGTTCTCTGCTATTTACTGTGTTTTCAGATTTTTTTTGTGTACTTCTGAATTTTTGAATTGTTGTGTCTGTAATTACATTTTTTTGTGCAAACTATCATTTTAGCTAGTTTGGTTGCCTAAGAAGGGATGTGAAAATGGAATGGTGATAGTGCTCTGTGGGTAATTAGGGCCGATTAGTTTATATGCTATAGAACACTTGTGAATTCTCTCTTCAGATACACTGTAGATTATCTATTTCCATTTCCTGCTAAGTAGTAATATAAAAGAAACAAAATATTCCAGAATGTCAGTTGCTTCCTGTGCTACCTCTGCTGACTTTGCTGTGAGTCTCTACAGAGAGCTGATGCAGGCAAGGCTGTACTGTCTTTTTGTGTTTTTATTCCCCCTTTCTCATATAACTGTTCTTAATACTACACATTCTGTACAGTGTCATTGCAGTATAGTTTCACTGGGCTCAGTGTGGCTGCTCCTAATATTTTTTCAGCATATCGTGTTCTGGTCAGCTGTTACTGAGTGTGATAGCCTCTTGCGACATTTTTTAAACCTGTGTGCATTTTCATTTATTAAGGAACAAAGCCAGATTCAGTTTTTGAAAACACTGGCATAGATCTTGGATCCACATGCCAAAGTATTGGCACCTGGCATTTGGTCAGTATCTGAACATTTAAGAGTTTTGGCCAGCTCTAAAGCTATTAGGGAAGTAATAAGATTATAATTTTTATAACATTTATACAAGTACTGTTCTTCTTGAATGGTAGGATTTTGGCATCGCTATATTTGATTTAAGTGTTCAGTTTAGAATCCACCTATGTTCATATGTTATCCCATGGACTGTTTCTGACTCTTTAAATGCTACAATAGTTTTTTGCCCTGTGAAAACCAAAACCTTTGTCAGCATAAAAGGTACATTGAGGACATAACTGAGGGTGACAGCAGCTTGATTTAGTTAACTTAAGAGGTTTTCTCAAGATTTCTTCTCGTTTTCAGATTTCTGTGCCTGGCTTTCCTCACAGTGAAAAGTTTCTCCTTATACCCGGTCAGAACATCTCTTGTGTCAAATTATGCCCATTGTCTATCATTCTGCTGCCAAGCACCAGTGAGAAGAGCCTGTCTCTGTCCCCTTGATAACTTCCTTGTAGTTACAGGATGCTTTCTACCAACTTCCCCCAGAGCCTTCCCTTTGCCAGGCTGGACATGGTCAAGTTCCTTGGTCTCTCCTGACACGGTGAACGCTCCAGCCCTCTCATGACCTTAGTGCCCCTCTGCTGCACTTGCACCATTTCATCAATGTCTGCTTGCTCTGTGGGGCCAAACCTGGACACTTCTCTAGGAAAAGTCTAGTGAGTGCAGAGCTGAGGGGGACAGTCACTGTCTGCGATCTGGGCTGCGGGAGGCTGTTGCCCTTCCTGGCTGCCAGGGCACACTGTTGGCTCACCCCCACCTTGCTCTTTGGCCAACAAACTCCCAGGGCATTTTGTGCAGAGCTGCTCATCAGCTGGTCAGTTCCCAGCCTGTATCACTGCAGGGGACTCTTCCTTCCCAGGTACACACCTGCATTTGGCTGGGCTGCATTTTCTGTGTCTCCTGTCAGCCTGTTCCTCCAGTCCCTGGGTCCCTCTGAATGGGTTCTACCCTCACTCCTATGCACTTCTCTGATTTAATAGCATCTCTTGTCTTATTTTATTTTTTATCTTTTTTCTTCCTTTTTTATTTTATTTTGGGGACAGCACAGCTGTTAATCATTAATGACAAAATACATTACTTTATTTCTGAAGGCTACCACCTTATAATTGAAAGAAAAATTCTGTGAAGTTGTTTATAGTACAGATGCTGTTACAACATTGTCGTTGAAGCATCCATCTTCTTTTTAAATGCTGCCTTTATATTTTCAGTCACAGGATGTGCTAGTTAGTGTTGTTCTGACTTCAAAACTGTAAACCAGCCAGTAGAAATAGTTCCATTTTAAATGAGATAGGCTTTAATTGTCTGGTTAAAGTCTAGCTGCTGAGTAAGAGAATGAGTTTTAACCTTTGTGTTTTCTTTCTCTCATTTATTGGACATCATATTTTGGGAGGATATCCAGTGTGCAGTGACTCAAGAAGAGAATATACAATTTATGTTGTTCTAATCATTGTTCTAGGATTTTATTTTTACACTGTGTTTTTATTTTGTTACCCAGAGATATATCCAAACCCCATCTCTGGAAGCATTTAAGGCCAGGTAGGATCTAGTAAGTGGCATCTGTGCCCATGGCAGGGGTGTTGGAAACCCAAGATAATCTTTAAGGTCCCTTTTGACCCAAGCCATTCTATGATTGTGCCAGTATTTGAACTATTGGGAAAACTTTAATGGGAGATTTTGAACATTCAGAACATGATGACTTGAATGTCCTCACAAAAAACTCCAACTCCTTCCACTTGTAAACATGTCACTTCTTATTTTTCCTTTAGGGCATTTCTATCGCCTGGACGGAGCAAAGGATTTTCTGCTTTGTGGCAATAGCACAGATGCAGGGTAAAGTACACTGGAAATGGCATACTACCTGTCTAAACATGTTAAAAATACGAATCGGAACTTTAAAACACTAACTTAACTACCTACCTTCACAGTCAATAGTAATATGGTCATGATTCCTGGTAACTAGGCACTTGAATGAGTAAAAATATTAAATGAGAAAATAGTTTACTGTAAATTTATTTTTAAAACTCTTTATGCAACTATAAAATTCCACTTCAGCAGGTAGACATTGTGTTATCAATGACTTAAGAGCATACTTCTTTATCATGGATCTCACACTGTTTCTTAACTCTAAAATAAGCAGGGGCTACTGAGACTTATGAGCAGATCTGGGGAGGATCTCTTCAGGCTTCTTCTTCTGGAGCCTGCATGCTTGGCAGTGTCTTGCTCTCTGTGAGAATTCCTTGTAACAAAATCACATAATTATATATGCTAGTGATATATCAGTCCATCCCTTGGTTTTGGTTGACTATGGCTTGAAAATGTATGTACTTAATTTATTTTGGGAAACAATTAATTTATATATGTAATTATAAGACAATTTTAAATGTAAGTACACATCAAATATACACATATGTATGTGAAAAGAAGTCTTTATAGTGTTTTTCTACAGAGGTTTTGGGGGCAAGAACCTTTTCTGGCCTTCAAGAATGGAATCATAATTGAAACTGTGCCTACTGTTGATATCAAGATTGGATCTCTTACTCTCAAAGCTAATATGTACAATTCCAGGAGATAAAATCATCCCTATGCTGGTCTTTTGGTGTTGAGGAATTGGTAGAATTTTTTTATTAGGCTTACTAATTCATAAACATGAAGAAACACAGAAATCTGGTATGCCAACCTTGCTGACAGACAAAGTTCAGCATAAAATGCGTATACTTTCTTTTTTTGGCATAGAAGTGTCCAACTCTTGAGATCTCTGTGTAAGTAAATACATTGTTTTAACTGAAGAGGTATCTATGGGGGTAATACCAAACTGTTAGGAATAAGTTTTATTTTGTGTATAATGGTGAAAGGGGATAGGGAAGAAATAATTTTTATTTCCTCACTAATTTTTGAAATGTCATAAGCCATAAATAGCAGCACCCTTCACAGATGAAACTTCCTTAAAAACTCAAGAAGAGATTGAAAAGTTTTATGATATTTATATATGGATTGCTTTACCTCTTTTTCCTCTTTTTTTGCCTCCCAGTAAATGTCCAGAAGAGTATATCTGTGTGAAAGCTGGTAGAAACCCCAATTATGGATATACTAGCTTTGACACATTCAGTTGGGCTTTCTTGTCGCTGTTTCGCCTGATGACACAGGACTACTGGGAAAATCTTTATCAGCTGGTGAGTGTATAGTAACAATTGTGGTTAGTGTTTTATTGGCCTCAAAGCAATCATGGAAAGGCCATTCTTGTTGATATTATTTACCATTCCTATTGTTAGC
The DNA here is from genome assembly GCA_013396735.1 of Grallaria varia. Classification (NCBI taxonomy): domain Eukaryota; kingdom Metazoa; phylum Chordata; class Aves; order Passeriformes; family Formicariidae; genus Grallaria; species Grallaria varia. Next base: position 199,613 of record VWZG01000227.1, read on the forward strand.
AATTGAAAATTATTAAAGGAAGTAAATTCAGTTGCAGAATTGAGCAGACATGGACACTTGTTACAGAATCTCACATGATTTCTGTGGCACATGAGCAGTTTTTGATCCTTAAATTAAATCCTTAACATTTTGTGCCGCATGATATTTTCAAAAATGTAGATATTGAATTTAAATTGTAAAAATACTCTGTAACAGCAAAATCTGAATCCTATTTAATGCGTATCTTGATATCAATTAATTTTCTTACCATAGCTTTTCGTTATGTGGTGTGTGAAAACGTGTTAATTATAATATTATCTTCTCTGATCCCACATCCTTTCAAGGTTATCAGGCATTGAAACAGGTTTGTCTCAGAGCAGCATGATCCTTAACCATGTTTTTCACACACATGAATGCTCCTTTTATTTTGATTACTTTGTAATTCAGAAAGCTCGTATGATCTTACTACAGAAGGAAAAACAACTCCGTATTAGTTTTTGCTTTTCAAATTCATTAATGCTTATGACTGCAGAACTGATGCATGTCTTGACCAGATGGATCCTTTCTCCTCTCCTCCTATAGACGCTACGAGCTGTTGGCCTATCATACATGGTATTTTTTGTTGTGGTGATTTTTCTGGGTTCCTTCTATTTGATTAACTTGATTTTGGCTGTGGTTGCCATGGCCTATGAAGAACAAAATCAAGCAAATATCATTGAAGCAGAGCAGAGGGAGGCAGACTTCCAGCTGATGCTTGAACAGCTGAGGAAGCAGCAAGAAGAAGCTCAGGTATTTTCTAACTAGTGTTTGGGATTTAATGTATTCCTTTGCCTGCTGTTTGTTAAAACCAGTAACTAAACTCTCATATTAAAAAGAAACATTCTTCAACATACCTCACAAGTATGTTAGACAGTTTTTTCTATGGCTTTATTGGGTTTTTTTAAAGGTATAATGTCTAAAGCATTAAGGAATTTCTGAACTGAGAGCAAAAAGTACTCTCCAAATCAGAATAATAGCTTTAAAAGTATTTCTTATCTAGTGGAAGTAGCTTGTAACCTGTCATGACAATCTTCAAAATTCTCATCTTAGAAATATTTTCAATACTTGTCAAGTGCTTATTCGAGTGTAAAATATTTTTATCCATAAATTTCTGACTGAATTTTGCTGCTTGTGTTACTAGCAGCGAATTAAAGACTGGAAGCTGTGCCCCAAAGTGTTTTTCCTAAGAGCAGATTAAGGAAGCTGTTACTTAGAGTAAGTTAGAATTAGTTTTCTAAATTAATACAGACTGAAGTATGAGTCTGTTTGGCTCTTTTGTTTGCCTTTGCATTCACTCCAATTAATGCTTCTATTAATTTTCAAATATTTTCAAATTAACTTTGTGGCTGTAGGCAGTGCAGTCTGCTTCCATGCTATCAATGCAAAGTAGAACTCCATATTACAGAATTTCGTTTGAAGCTTTGCATGAAGCTTTTATTACACATCTAGAAGTGACTTGATATAAATTTTAGGAACAAGGGCTATAAATCTTAGGAACAAGTGCTATATTTCTCTTTTTAAAATGGTGTGATTGGTAACACATCTTGTTAAATAATTGCTGTGGCAGGCAATAGCAGCAGCTGTAGCAGAGATGAACGAATACAGTGGTGAAAGTGGGATTGCTGGACCCTCAGATAGTTCTTCAGAAGCATCCAAGCTTAGCTCAAAAAGTGCCAAAGAAAGGAGAAACAGAAGGAAGAAAAGAAAGCAGAGAGAGCTCTCTGGAGAAGAGGATGACATAAAGCTTCCAAAATCTGAATCATATGGCAGTATCAAAAAGAAAGGCTTCCGTTTTTCTTTTGAAGGGAACAGGTGTGCAAATGGGAATCGATTTCCATCATCCCACCAGGTACTGTCAATAGTGCAGTTGTCATTTTTGAAATTTGTGACATACCTGTCATATCTATGTATTTAGGATCTAGTGACTCTTAACATGCACAGCAGCCTTGCATTTTCCTAGTTCATCTAAAATACAAATATCTTCTTAATTTGTAAGAGGAAAATTAAAGTATAATGTAAGAATGTAGAAGACTAAAGGTATTGTTATATTTTAATTTAATGTGTGATCCTTGTGAATCATTAGAATTTCTGGAAATCTTGATTTTTCTCTTTAAACCAGATGAAACTACTGTGGCCATATACACGTTTTTCTCTCCAGTTATTGTTTTAGCTATACTGTAAATTTGCCCATTTAGATGACTCTCATCTCTAATGCATCTCTGAGATCTGCCTGAGGCACTGTGTTAAAGACAACACTGACAGATTCCTGGGGAATAGAAATTACTATTTTTAATACATAGACATACATTTTGTGTATTTGAAATCTTCAGATGGTCAGTCTTTTTATGTTTCCTTTGCAGTCTTTGCTGAGTGTTCGTGGCTCCCTGTTCTCTCCCAGACGTAGCAGCAAAACGAGCCTTTTCAGTTTCAGAGATTACGGAAGGGGGAGAGGATCTGAAAATGAGTTTGCTGATGACGAGCACAGCACTTTTGAGGACAGTTCGAGCAGAAGAGGTTCTCTGTTTTTGCCGTGCAGACATGGTGAACGGCGCAGCAGCAACATCAGTCAGGCCAGTAAAGCATCAAGGAGGCTGACAGCGTTTCCAGGGAATGGGAAGATGCAGAGTGCCGTGGATTGCAATGGAGTGGTTTCCTTAGTGGATGGACCACCAGGTCTGTTGTCGCCTACTGGTCAGCTTCTGCCAGAGGTGATAATAGATAAACTGACAACTGATGGCAATGTAAGAGTTTTAAATTACTCCAGGTTTCATGGCCTTTCTTTCTTGAACCAGACCATGTTTTAATGGAATTAATTGCTTTGAAAATTGATGAAGTTGTGAATGTTTTTACAGATCTTACTGTAATGAAATGGTTTTTCGGTGATTCAATCAAAAGTGAAGAGTTGAAGCATGAAAATGGAAAGGAATAAAGTAGTATGTTTTTTATATACCTGCAAAGCAAGGATATGCTTGCACCTACTTAGAGAATTGAATTAGTAATATTCCATTGCTAAGTGTGTTTTAGAACCGGAATAGGGTGCTCAGCTTACTAAAATTTTCTGTAAATTACTGAATTGTTTTGACTTTCTTGTCTTTCTTTATGGTTTTAGCCTCCATTTAAAAGTATTTCCTAATTCTTTGTCAGTTATCTGCTGGTTCTACTTTTCTCTCTTGTCCATGTATTTGTTATTGTGCAAATGCAGCACAATCTTTAAGGTTGACATTTTAGAAGCTCTAAAACCATTTTTTTTCTTCTGGGCCTCAGAGATTATCTGAGGCGATCTGCCTACTGCCTATGATCAGGGTATCATTGAAGGAAAAAACCAAATGAGAACGCAACATGAAAATTCATCCATTTATCCTTGTGCTCAGTTTCCCCTTTTCCCTCAGTCTCATTTAGGAATGGGCCAGAGGCATCCACATACTTTTACCTAGAAACCTTATTTTATTGAAACAGAAATTCCTACATGGGTTGCAGCGCCTGAAAGTACATCAGCCAGGTTTCTTACAGTTACCAGCCAGATGCCTTACAGTTATAATTTAGAGGTTTATTATTTCATTTTCATGCATTTTTTTTTGATTTACTGAAAAAAAAATCTACCCATTCTCATACATTCAAGACTTCTTCAATAATAAACCGATAACTTAGCTTTCATTTTTTTAAATAAAGTAGTGTAAAACAGGTGTTCATTTTTGTGGTCAATTAAGTCAGACTTACTTTGTTTCTTCAGTTGAAATTCATAGAATAAATAAGAGTTGATTAGCCATTCAGTGCAGAAAATATAATTTAAATAAGTTTTGAATGGATATAGAGTTCAATACTCATCTATAAAAATAATTTATGGACTAATTGTTGCCGGAGAAAGCTTCCTGGGATTAACAACTTTTAAGCCAGTTCATTCACGAGGTACTCATAAAAAGTGAAATATTAGTAGAGAAAACATGTAACTGGGAAATGAGTTTTTTTTACTCCAGTGCTGCAGCAGTCTGGCTTTGTTTCCTTGACTGTGACCCCCTCCAAAATTTGTTTGTGTTCAATGTGGAGTTAATAGTATTTAACCATCATCATGGCTTGGCTTCACGAACGAAGATTTGGGAAGGGCTCTACCCACGCTTGCTGCAAGCGCACTGATGGCTAAAGAGGCCGATGTGAGATAGGCAAGGCCGGTTGCAAAAGGCACAGCAGAAAGTCTCCGTAGGAGGTGTTGGCGAGGCACGGTTCTTTCTGCGTTGTCTTTTCCCCTCGAGACTGATTCTGCGTGTGCTCTCAAAGGAATCAGCAGCGTTATGGATGGTGTGTCTCCATGCCTCCCGACTGGAGGCCAGAGTGGACCATTGGTGGTAGTCAATATGCCCAAGGCTGAGGTATTGCTTCAGGGAGTCCTTGTATCTCCTCTTTGGGGCTCCTCTCTTGCGGCAGCCGGTGGCAAGTTCACCATAGAGCACGATCTTAGGGAGGCGGTGATCCTCCATCCTGGAGATGTGCCCTGCCCAGCGCAGCTGCGTTCTCAGCAGCATGGCCTCAATACTGGTGACTGCTGCCTGTTCAAGGACAGACACATTGGTCACATAATCAGAACAGTGGATGTTCAGGATAGTGTGGAGGCAGCGCTGATGGAAGCGTTCGAGGAGACGCAGGTGGCGTCTTTTTTTATTTAACCATACTGTAGTGGTAATATGGAAACTAAATATCCACTTTTTTAGTGTTTTGTAAGTATTTAACAGCATTTAGAAGTATTGCCTGAAAATAGTAGTTTTCAAAAACCACAATATTTTAAAGTTGAATTTAATTTACACCCCTCTTTTTTTTTTTTTTTGAATAGAGCACTACTCCAGAAACAGAAGTAAAAAACAGGCGTACAAGTTCATATCAAATACCGGTGGAGTTGTTGGAGGATCCAAGTGTGAGGCAAAGGGCCGTGAGTTTGGCCGGTATCATCACAAATACGATGGAAGGTGTGTTAGAATTGCAGATACAGGAACTTTTTTGACATAGCTTTAGATTTGCTTGAAGGTATTATAGCACAGTGCAAATACAAATGGGAAAAAATATGTAGCCATTGCAAATAAACTGAATAGTAGAAACAAAATGCATGTATATAATGAAAAAGAAGGGAAGGAATCTGATAATCAGGCTAAAGCAAAAGACACATTGTAATTAAAATAGATAATGTGTGTTTTATACTAGTTATTCATGTTTAGCAATGCAGTTGTTGGAAGAAATGCCTTGTGATAACTTTTCCCCGAACTATACTGTAAAAATATTAGAGAAAATTAAAAGCCAGGCCCTAGTTAATACAGAGAAGGAAATTTTTAGTAGGATTACTTGGAATGATTACTAGTGAAAATCTTGAATAAAGCTTGAATAATTTTCAAAACCTATTTAGCGTGAAATTAATCTTATTTTTCCTGAAAATAAATAATTAGACATTTGAGAGGACTGTGAAGTTGAAAGTTCTATTGAAAAAAATAAAATAAATCCCTAAATGTAAGCATAGGTGTTTTTTATTGGTTTTTTGGGTGTTTTTGAAACAAGATTATATGCTATTAAAAATAGACAAGTTTTTCAATAACTGGCTCAAAACTCTTGAGGTTTTTCTTCTAGTCTTCCAAAACCTTTTCAGCCAGAAAACAAATTAAATTCCTGGAAATCTGAGGAGGTTCCTCCAAGCGTCCTTAGTGGTTTCAGGTATAAAGATTAAAACTTGAAAAAACTATCTTCACTTTCTCCAAAATTTGTTCACTATAAGTTTGTTCTTTTTTTTTTCCACCAGAACTTGAAGAATCCAGACAAAAGTGTCCACCTCCCTGGAACAAGTTTGCTCACACTTTCTTAATTTGGGATTGTTGTGAGCCCTGGTTAAAAGTAAAGAGTGTAGTTTTGTGTATTGTAAAGGATCCCCTGGTTGATCTGGCTATCACTGTTTGCATAGTTTTAAACACACTATTTATGGCCATGGAACATTATCCAATGACTAAAGAGTTCGAGAATGTACTTAAAATAGGAAATCAGGTAAGTTCTTCAATCTATATAATTTGATATAATTGGAACTTGAAAGATAATTGCTTTTATTATTTTTATTATCATCCCATAAAATGAATGTTAAAAGTTTACTAGTACTAAAAATAGTCTAAAAATACCACTTGAGATGTAGTGTATGTAAGAGTTTGATTTCTGTATTAAAATTTCTTCCAATAGAGTTTTTAACAACCAGAGTTTGAATTACATGAAACTGAAAGAAATCTGACTTCTTTTTATTCAGTATTAAAAAAAAAAAAGTAGGAACCAAATTAGATTCTTTTAACTGCAAGTGCTATTGATGACACAAGGCGAGTTGAATGCTATTTTGAATTATTTTTCATTGCTATTTTTGTGTGTTGATTTTGTATTTTCATAAAGAATGTTTATTTGATGGATCTGTAACAATCTGGAAGGCAAAGAACTTGTGACTTGTGAGAGTGTCTTGATCCAATTGGATTTTGTTCCTTAGTGGACACGGTCTATGGGTTGGGTTTGATGTGTTTTTGTGATCATGCGTGTGTGTTTTACCCAGGAAACTACCATTTTTTTCCTTTTCTGTGTAATGAAGTAGCTTAATATGAATCTATTTTTGACCTGTGTGAGCATAAGTGTTCCTTTTTGCTAAGAATTTGTGTGTGCTCCCAGTCTGCTAAAATGTCCCTACAATACTGATGCAGTTTCAGCAGTTATTTTTTCTGATTTTTGGACCTTTTAAAGAATATTCCTGATGTTTTTTAAAGTTTGTTCATCTTTCTAGTAAAAGACAATAAGTTATGTTTTGTAGATACTGGTGATCATACATCTACAGTAAATACAATGAATTTATTTCAGAGGTGTTTGCCCTCTGCTTCAGAAGGCGTCAGAGGCATTCAGAACCAAAAAGGAGTTTTACTTTGAACATGACCCTTGGTACAACTGACTTTTTTTTTAGCAGATATAGAGAGAAGATATGTTTATCTTCGAGTTCCTATATAGATTTCACTCCAGTTTCTGACCAATTCAGATTTTTCCACCCCCCTTTGTTAAAGCAGCTTCCATTGTGTCAAGAGCGATTGTTATTATCTTGCTGGGAAAATGAGATGGACAGCAGGTATGAGGAGCAAACCAGAGGCCTGTTAGGAATAGTTTATTCTTCAGTAGTCACTAAATGTGTCTCAGGTTTAGCTGAAGTTACAGGTTTATGCTACAGCTCGTTTTGGTGTTGCCACTCTGGGGGGTTCAGCTTGTGATCATTTTCCTTACTGTCATCCTGCTGTGAGAGGGATGATACATCTTACTGAAGTTCTTCTTATCTGCTTGTTCAACTTCTTAGTATTTACCTATAAAGTAACAATAAACATTCTTTCCTCAGGTTTTTACTGGAATTTTTGCAGCAGAAATGGTTCTCAAGATAATTGCCATGCATCCTTTTTATTATTTCCAAGAAGGCTGGAATATTTTTGATAGTTTTATAGTTACCCTTAGTTTGGTGGAGCTTTTTCTGGCAAATGTGGAAGGATTATCTGTTCTCCGATCATTCAGATTGGTAAATAATATATCTGCATTAATTAATGAATTATATTTTTATTTTAACTGTACTCATATAAATAAAACAGTAGTATTGTGTGTATTTTTTACCTCTGCAAGCATATTTTACAAAATTATTTATTTTTATTATTAAATACTGTGTGCCACTTTATGGTTCAGCAGTAACTAAATATTCTTTCAAGGGAAAGAGCTGTATTTTTATTATAATCATTTTAACATGAGTGGGTAAAGCTCAGTGAAATGTATGAATTTTTTGTGTGTATATTGAGATATATAAATAAATAAATAAAGCATATGAAGTCTTGTTGACTT
>VWZG01000227.1:207584-333329 GCA_013396735.1 Grallaria varia
ACCAAAAAAGCTAGAGGTGTTCTTTTAAAATATAAGAATTATAAAATTTATGGTTTTAAAAAAATAAAAAAGATTGATTTTTTTTTTTTGTTCTTTTCCCCTTCACAAAAAAACCCCACTTTATTGTATTAGAAGAATATTTTTATTTTAAAAATGCAAAATTATGTGTGAGACCTCCTTTCTCTGTGTTCTTTCCATTTTGTGTTTCTATTTTTCTTTTATCTGAAAACAGAATATGTAATGCATTTTCATTTTGAGTGGGTTATGGTTAAGAAAGTGTATGAATTCCACTTTTCCTCCTCCATAAGTTGAAATGTTTGACTTGTATAATGTGTTTTGCTTTTATTTCTGGACTGTGTATCTGTCTGACCCTTTTTTAATTTAGCGGAGATAATGTTCTTCTGGAAGACCCCATTCATTGAGGATTTCAGAATCCCTTGTTTTCATCAGTAGAATTCTGTTTTTCATTTGTTTCTACACATAGCTGTTGAAATATATGCCATGGTCAGAATTCACTGTCCCAACAAACATGTTCTCCTTCTTTCATGTGGAAAAGAATGCACATATGTTACACCAAAAATAAAGGGCAAAGTCTAAAATTTATTGAGTTTTAAACGTGGATTTTATGAATCGCCTGGCTTCGTGTAAGTTAAGGTTGTTGGAATGGTGTTGAAGTTTCTTCTTTTTACTATTGCTGATAGTCACTAGTTTATAATATGTTTCTTTTTCTGTAGCATTTTTGTGACTACTTCAAATCATGCCTCTGTATTTTTGTTTTTCAGTTGCGAGTTTTCAAGTTGGCAAAATCTTGGCCAACTCTAAATATGCTGATTAAGATTATTGGCAACTCAGTGGGGGCTCTGGGGAATCTGACCCTGGTGCTGGCCATCATTGTGTTCATTTTCGCTGTGGTTGGGATGCAGCTGTTTGGGAAAAGCTACAAGGAATGTGTCTGCAAGATCTCCAGTGACTGTGAACTTCCACGCTGGCACATGAATGACTTTTTCCACTCCTTCCTGATTGTATTCCGAGTGCTGTGTGGAGAGTGGATAGAAACGATGTGGGACTGCATGGAGGTTGCTGGCCAAGCCATGTGCCTTACGGTCTTCATGATGGTCATGGTGATTGGAAACCTAGTGGTACGTAGCCAAAATAATTTTAGAATTCATTTAGAAAAGGAATGGTAACAGAACCAGTAATTATTTTTCTGAACATTATTGAATGTGGGTTTTAAATATTTTTTATGGTTTTGAATTTGTTACAAGTATGGATTTTGGATAGAGTTTTCTATTTGTTAGATTTCTGATCCTCTGTAGAATCCTCAGGGGTCTGGAGTGGAATTCAGAAATGGATAAGAGTGCAGCACCATGTGTTCAGGCTTTTGTGGACAACTCCTGGTTACTTAGAGAGAGAAGAGTAAAGGGCACCCCAAGTGCTGGGCTTCCAGGATGGGAGTTTGCTGTTGGCAGAAGAGGACATAGCAGGGCCTTTTTGTGGCATCACTTCCAATCACACAGCCAGGTTATTAGGGGTTTTCTTTTAACTTTGTCTGCTGTCTCCTGTCTAAAAGACTACTTTGAGGTTTGAAAGATGTATGCCAATTTGAGACCTGCTTGTTGCATAGCCAACATTTCACACAAATGGAGTGAAGAAACTTGAATTCGAAGGCAGATGTTATGCATAAAAAACAGATTCAATTACTTCAGCCTTTCTTTCACTTCTTCACCTTTTTGCATCCTATTCTGTGCTTTTTACAGATACTTTTAAAGTAGTCTGTATTACATCTGGGGTTTTTTTTACCGAGGAAAGCATCAGATCTGCACCAGTTTGTACATAAATGTATATACATTTGTCTTTTAAAATATGTTTTATATGCACTCACTAGTATTTAAGAATTTAATTGCCCTGCCTTTTTCTCACTGCCTTCGGAGTCTTCCTCTGTTATTCTTCCTCTCTTCTTTATACAACTGTCAGTAACAGAAGAGATTTTAAACTGACCATCCCAAAAGCATTCTTTATGTGTAACTTTTACCCTGTTGTCTTCCAAACTGGTAGAAAAGCTGATTTGAAGATTTTAAGAGCTAGTACTCTGCTGCTTTGGCATGTGAGCTCCTGGAGGACTCTGGGCTCATATAACTGGTACATGTTCTAGGTATTTTCTAGCTGTGGGAAGAGGATGACTTGGGGGTTTAGAAGACAGAGCACACTCCTCATTTTTCAAGTTGCACACAGCAAAATATTTGTGTGAGTTGGGACCAGCATGTAGGAAATGTGTTTTCTGCACAGATCAGTTGAGTCTTCTGCTACAGAGTTGGCACACTTTGTCAGAGAAGTAAATGTGTTAAATCTGTTCAGACAGTACCAGAGAATCATTAGTTTCTGACCTTGCACAAACATGAGCAGGAAAAGAATTTCCAAGTTTTAGCAATGCAAAACCACAAAACTCCCTGTGCTAAGGTATAGGGCTGGTGTTGTGCTTAAATTGCATTTTGCACTTTATTTTCTATGTAATTTCCAGAATCTTACACTGTGAAGGAAAACATGAAGCCCATGTTCGTGGTGGGTTCCTAAGAAGCATGTGAATGAAAACTGAAGAAATTCAGCTCTGTTGTCTTTTTTCTCTCTTTTTTTTTTTTTTCCCCAATAAGGTATTGAACCTGTTTCTGGCCTTGCTGTTGAGTTCATTTAGTTCAGACAACCTTGCTGCTACAGATGATGATAATGAAATTAACAACTTGCAGATTGCTGTGGCAAGAATTCAGAAGGCAATAGGTTATCTGAAGAAAAAAGCAGGTGAATGTGTCCGAAAGTCGTGTATGGGAAAACAAGCTGTTGTAAATCAAAGAACAGCAACAAATCAGTTGAATGATGAGAGAGACCACTGCATTTCCAACTGTGCCATCACTGAACTAAGGATAGATACGAATTATCACAAAAGTGAGAATGGAATGGCCACTGTTATAAGTGGCAATGATTATACATCATTCATAAACAACCCAAGCCTTACTGTCACAGTACCAATAGCTCTTGGAGAATCTGATTTTGAGCATCTAAATACAGAAGAGTTTAGCAGTGACTCAGATTTCGATGAAAGCAAGGAGGTAAAATTTAAGTGTTTTATATTTTGTAGAAGCATTTTATACCAATTGTATTGTTTCTTTTTATGATACTTCCTGCTTAGAAATGGAAAGAAATGTAATTTGAAATTGTTGGAGTGTACTGAGAGTGAATGAACTGAAGGTGGCAAGTGGAGCTTAAGAGAGTAGGAAATCCAGGCAGAACTCTATAAACATACATGAAGTCATTTATAAAACCATTTTTGAAAAAACAGTCTCTTCCAAATTGTTAGACAAATTAGTATATATGTATGACATAAACAGTTAAAAGACTGGGGCGGGGGGAGGTATATAACTGTAATATTTCTGTTAAGTAAGGATGAAAATAAATTGCTATTTAAAAATACTAGAGAAGAATAAAAAGGAATATTAATACAAGAAAATCAGCAGTACTTTTACTGGATAAACTTAACAGAGGTGCTAACTCAGGCTAATGAGAGCAGTAAAAACCAGTTTTCAAGTTCTTAAGTTAAAATAATGGGACAGAGCCAAGGAAACAATGTTAGTATGGTAAGGTGAATACATCAAGTAAAAACTGATGAGAAAAAGTAGAATTACTGAATGAAAAATTATTGATTTCTTGCTTGTTTATTGGAGTTTTGAACAACTCACTTCAAATACAACTGCCTGATTTTAAACTGGGTCAGCTTTAGGAAAGCAGTCATTTGTCTGCAGCTGCAGACTGAGGGGGAAAGCAAACGTACGGATTTCAGCAGGATCCTGAGAGACCCCGAAAGTTCAGATTGCAGTCTGTGGCTCAAGAGCAGACAGTCTGGTATCTACAGCCCTGGCACCTGAAGACACGAGGACATTAGTAGAGTATCACCGATTGTGCAGACAGCTCTACTCCAGCCTGGATTGTTCTGGAGTTTTGGGGGTTCATTGTTTGTTTCTTGGGGGATTCCGGTGATTCATTTGGGGGGTTTTTGCTTTGTTGTCAGCTTTTTAGGTTTTTAGTTGTTTTGTTTTGAACAGGTAATGAGTTTGCCTATATTATTTTTGAATTGTAGAATGTAAATTTGTTCTAGAGAAGTGAAATGAAATTTAGAAAGGTGTAATAAGGTACTCTTTAGGTGTTTCTTTTATTGTAGAGTGCAATGTTCAGTAGTGTTACACTTATTTTTGCTATTTCAGCACTTTATTTCCTGACATTTGATTTGCTCCATCTACTTTTTGGAGGTTCTGCTACTTCATATATTATGTTGGCCGCTCAATCGAGAAGACTATAGATTACTAAGAGGCCTCTTTAAAGCAAAGCAAATAACGTTCATAACTTGTTTAAAAATCTGACCAAAGGATACTGGACTTCTTAGTGTTTTAATAAAATATGGTTTTGTGCAAGGAATATTTGATGAATCTAGGTAATTTACTCTTTTTCTGATAACTGTGTTAAATCTAACTCTTATGTGGAAATTGCTCTTCAGTTGAAGACACCTGGTTCTTCATTATATCGTATTTAAGTATTGGGTGACAAAATCTGTCTTCTCACCTCTGACTTTCAAAATGTAACGTAAGCATTAGCTGTTTATATGATACTAATAACTAGTATTAATTTTAACACACTCTAGTTTGGAAAAGAGGCTGTGGATTGGCATAGTTGAAAGACAGCCATAGGAGATACATAAACTAACAACAAAAACCTCTGTCATGTAAACTGGTTCATAGTCAGCAAGGACATTCTTTTGTTTTGTAGGTTATTTCAGCTCCTCCTTTCAGACTTTCCCTTTAAACGGGAGCAGTTTATATTGTAGTTATTAGATCACAACAGTATTTGATAAGCCTTTTAAAAAGTCATTGGTGAGAAGTGAGATTAGATTTATAGCAGAAGACTAATAAAAGATAGGTGTGAGATACTAGAGGAAATTACAGGTTTATTGTTAGGCCTGGGATTTTGATTTTGATTGCTCTGTGTCTGCTGTAATCCATAATGTACCTTGAACTGTTTGAGACTTCTTCTTTTAAAGTCATGCAGTTAAAATAATGGTTCTGAGAAAAATTGCTTATGCAGTTGCTTTCACGTGTGATGTGGTATGATTTACTTTTTGTTTTGTTTTGCCTGCAGCTTCTTTCTGAAAATGTGTTCTAGGTACATATTTAGCACCTAGTGAAGACCAGGAATAACTCTGAAAATGAAATGCAAGAAGAAATAAATTTCTGTCCTTTTAAAAGTCTAGTTACTGCTATTTAAAGGATGCCTAACGCTGTAATATATGTAGTGTGGGTGTATCTGTCTTTTTTGTTTGGGGCCTTTTTTTGAAGGAGGAGGAGGATTTCAGGGTGAAGGGATTTTTGGTGGTGGTTTGGTATTTTTGTTTGTGGGGTGTTTATGTTCAGGCCCAAGTCCAGTATACATCTATGAACTTCAGATAATCTGCTCATTTTACCTCTTCTGTTGTGGCTTTGGGTATGCTTAAAGCTCTAATCCACAGCTATAAATGTTATGTTTTGCAAATGTGTGGCATCTCTAGAAAAGACATTTTTAAGTCAGTAAGAATCCACACTTGTTTCCATAACTCAAACAACTAAAGGGTACCGTGTTTTAACTTCATTGCGTTACCGTTCTTACTTCTCGCAGGAGTAAAATCAAGCTGGATCAGTCAAGAATGCAGATCTGGTGCTTTTTAACCAGGCAGAGCAGCGTGTCAGCATGTTTGCACAGGTTACCTAAACAAATCGTACATATATGATCACTTTTGAGATTGATTGGCCTGCATGCTACTCAGCTACAATATGTTTTCCCCCACACGTTGCAGTGTAGTGGAAACATCCCCAACTGCTGTGTAAGCTGAGCCCCATGACTCACATCACAGCATGACCCAGGGCAACACCAACATGTTCTTCTCTCCTTGTTACATCTTTGGTGTTTTCTGTACCACTTCTGTGGCATAATCTGCATGCTTTGTAGGGCTTTGTTGTTGTTACCTGAATTATTAAATGTCGACACTTTTCAAGGTTAAGAGGTTCACAACCTATAATTTTATGAAAATGGAAAGGTAGTCCTCACTTGATGTTTTCTGTTCATCTGTTGTACCATGTTTTTAGCTGTCATGTAATCATGATCATTTTCTGATCATGTTCATTTGACCAATGCCTCTGTAATATTACATATATACAGTTACTTGTACACTAATATGTTTATATCTTTGATATAAATTGTTTTGTTTGTTCACAATGTTTTTATAATTTACATTCCAGTTTTCTCATATAAGAGAAGCTAAAATATAGGATGAAAGACATGCTCCTAAGGGCAATCAAGCATTTTCTTTTATACATATGCATAATTCTTTGAATATGGATGTAATGATTTAGTTATATTCTACTCATGAAGTTTGTGTATGTCTGTAAGATTGGAAGTTAGGGCATCATTTATGTAAGTTTTGTTCTTCGTCATCAATAATTATTTTTTTGTGAACTGAATCCAGTTGCTTAGTTTTTATAAAGACAGATATAAAATTTAATTTCAATCAAAAATTCTATGTAGGTTTCTGTGTAGGTGTCTAAATATATCTGTATGTTTTAAAACTATATAAATAAGGCAGTTCAAGCAAGGGAGAAATATAAAAATAGGAAAATCCAGGATAAGAGTAAAATTAAGACAATTGTTAAAAAGGCAAAATAGGAACTAGTACCCTACCAAACGTCTAAATTCAGGAACTCCAGAACTGTAAAATAACCGTAATTTTACCAAGCTGTGCATTTCGTATTCCTCATGATCTCTTCTGAATAGTTGGGCAGTTCTTCTCTTTGTCATTTTGGGGTCATTGAGGTATTCCTTTTCCAAATAAAAATTTCATTTGTGTGGATTTGTTGTGGAATCCTACATTATCTTTCATATATTCTTTTGCACTGTTTTAGATATTGGAAATATTTTAGCCTCACTTTTTTTTGTCCAAGGGGGTCCTGTAAGCTGTTCAGAAAGAAGGAATGTAAAAAAATACCTAAGGATTTGTCCAAACCATATTAGGCAAGGCACCTAAATAGGGCAAAGTAGAATGTGATAGTATCCCATCCTAGTGGTCCCAAGTATGGGAGAATTAGTCTCATTTGATGGATATTGTTTGTGACACTACTCCTGCTTCAAGCTTCTGCTGTCATAAATCTGGACAAGTGCAGAGCAGTAAACAAACCAGTAAACCAAGAACTTGTAATCATTCGACTTGAAAATATATGAATCTTCTTTATTTGAATTGCACTTTTAGTTACCCTTCCTAGCATAATAAGCTGATGCTTTTTTCAATAGATGCACATGCCAATTTTTTCCTAATTAACAGAGTAGGAGAAGTAGGTTCTGGGTTTAGTTGGTAGAAAATAAAAGTATTTTCTATGAAGAATCTTTTGGTTTCTTTAAAAGGTGAATGATTTGCAAGCTTTATCTGTAGATATGTTACTTTTATTCTTTCAGAAAATGATCCCAATAAAAGTGACTTCACTAACTATGCTTATGCTGAAGCATCCCATACTCAGTCATAAGTCAAAATGATGATTACAAAAAATGCACTTTGTGTCTTTTTTGTTGTTTAATTAATAGTTGACACTAAATGGAAAAATGAGGGTTTTTTTAACTGAAGAAGTATTTCCTGTTAGAAGTAGATCTGATTAACTAGGCAGATAGCCAGTGAATGGAATATTAAGCGATGCAACACAAGCGTGCTGAGGCTTTCTGTTGTGTTTCTACATAGTTAAGATTTTTGGATGCTCTTTTCTAAGAAGCTTCTAAACATAGTCTGTGAAGAACTATTATCAGCAATTGTCTTTCACTTTTTACTGTAGTTTTTTACCTCTTCCCCAGCAAAAAGAGACTTGATGGTCTTAAATTAAAGAGAGAGACATACTTAGTAAATGAAAATAGGAGAGTATGCAGCACAGTCATCCTGCGAGTTTGTTTTGTTTTGCATTTTTTTTAAATTACGCAAGGCAATGCTTCCCTTTTATTCCTCCTCTTAACAGCTATATTGCTGCTGTGTTTGTTCTTTGCTTGGGAGGTTGGGAAGCATGTCAGATTTTCCTTTACAATTTCAGTGACAATTCACATGTGCATCATCTGACCATTCTGTGGCTACTTATTATTAGCTCTTACAGAGTTTTCTTTGAAGTCATTGTCTGAAATTCTGAATTCACTGTCATTTATTATTTTAAAGGTGATGATCACTCAAGATTGACTCTTTACTAATTACTTCAAGCAATCCTAAGAGGTTTCAGTGGAACTATTTGTGGTAGCAACATTGTTCTTGCAAATATTTGTGCCTTTATACCTTGAATCCTTGAAAAAAGAAAGATCATAAGCATCAAATTTTGACCTTAAAACAGTACAGGAGATATTTATATTGAAAAAACTAACGTGCTCAAAATCTGAATAGCTTTTCACTGCCAACAGTGTAAAAGAAAAAGTGTATTATATTGAGGGAATTTTCTCTTACAAAAATGATTTAGTGCTGATTTGCAAATGTCAGGGCCACTAATCAACTTTTGAATACATCAGTTAGTCCATTCAATCCAGTGCTTGGAGTATATACAATGTGGCCTTTTTCCCTCAGTTTGGTCACCTTGGAGCAGCAGCCAAGTGCCCTGGAAGGTGAAGGATGACCATTTCTGTCTTTCCAGAAGTCTGCTTCCTGAAGTGATTCAACCTCTAATTTGATTTCTAGAATCAAGAAAATTGCCTTTCGTAGTTAAAACTATATTTTTTTTAAAAAATCTTTAATCCCGGATTCTCCTACCATGACTTAGAGGAGAGATATATAGATATATATATATATTTAACTTCACGTTCTAAACGCATTTATTCTTTTTAGTTCCTTTTGTGTTTCTGGTTGTTTGTCTCTTATGCTTTCAGTTGAATTCATGTCATTTGCTCAGATGGTGTACTAAGCTTACACTCAAGATGACCTAGGGTACTTAACATTGGCTTTAATTTATATTAGCAATATGACAGAAGCCTTCCTTACTCTTAAAAGATATATTTTTAAAAATTAATAATTCGATTTGTAATTCAATGAATAATTTCGGTTTACCCACCACCACTGCAACATTTTGCAATATATATGCAATGTCATGGAATGATGAAAGCAGCATATTAATAAAATTATGGAAGGCATGTAGTGCTATCCTTGGGTTCAGTGGAATTAATGATAGGAAAAGTTGTTTACTATGAATATTGTTACTTTTAAATTAGTGCTACTAAAAATGACAAGGCATGTTTACAGTAAAGATGAGTAATATGAGGGTTCTATTCCAGATAATCAGTTTGTAAAGTAGCAGCAAAGCCGGCAATATAAAAAAAAATTTAATAATTTTTTTAAAAATGGAGGACAGAGTTACTTATTGTATTGTCTTTGTCTTTTAAAAACATAAAAAATTTGTTTAATACTGAAAATAATTTTGTCCTTTTACATTTCACAATTGAGGTGTAAATACAACTTGATTGGGAGTAAGTTGTCTGCTTTTGTATCTTAAATATCTCTTAATCACGCAAGTCTAAGTAAATTACTGAAAATGGTGTTGATTTGAACAAACCAAGGTTGCTTTATAAAGTGTGCTTACATCATTCCCTACATTTACTTGCGTGACTTCATTACTGATGTTTTATACTTCTTGATAATTACATTGTAAAATATCAGAGAATGCTGTGACCAAAACTACTTTGACTTAGTTTGGTACACATACTTGAGATTAAGTGTACAGGACACCACATACACAGGCAGATTACAAAATAAAAAATACACTAGGGCTTGTTTTTTCGATTAATTTTGTGTGTTTTGCTTTGGTTTTTACTACTGTGACTTTTGTAATTTTAATTTTTCAAACAAAACAAAAAAAAATTCTTTCTGAGCGGTGACTGTACAGGTTATGTGTACCAGAGTAATGAGTAGTTTCAGAATGCACAATGTTCTACACATGTGCATTGGCAAAAAAAGAATGCAGATTAATGCCAGTTGAAATGTATAAGAAATGTAATAGTAGAAAATAATAAATAGAATATGTACCAGCAAACCAACCTGGTAACAGTTAACTTTGATGAATGATAACACTGCACTGTATTTAGACTAGAAATTCTGAAATTCCATGAAATATTATATGATCTGTCTTGCAATATCTAGGTAGAAAGTGGATGATTTATGCACATTTCAACAGCATTGACTGCTAGATGTGAGTGTTTGTGTGTATTTCTGGTGATTAATATTGTTCTTATTATAACCGGCACACAGTGTTGCATGCTTCAAGTTAACTATGGTTCTAAAAATGTAAATATTAGTAATTTACTAATTACTTTAGTAATTACCAAATTTTATTTTCAGAAGCTAAATTTTTCCAGCTCATCTGAAGGAAGTACAGTTAATTTAGCTGCCTTTGGAGAAGAAATAGCTGAAACCGAACTGGAAAAAGCATCAGAACTACAGGCATGCTTTACAGAAGGTATGGAAATAAAATCTGGGATTAGAAATTACATTTTGCTTGTTTGCAACAAACTGGCAGTTCAAGGAAGCCATTGGCTGTGGTAGCCCTGGATCCTAGTTTGTCTAGTCTTAGGGTACGATTAATAATTTCCCTCAGTTGCAGCGCTACAGGCTGGGGACAGAGTGGCTGGAGAGCAGCCAGGCAGAAAGGGACCGGGAGGTACTGACTGACAGGAAGCTCAACATGAGCCAGCAGTGTGCCCAGGTGGCCAAGAAGGCCAATGGTATCCTGGCCTGTATCAAAAATAGCNGGGGTTGGTCTCTTCTCCCAGGCAGTCAGCAATAGGACAAGGGGGCACGGGCTTAAGCTCTGCCAGGGGAAATTTAGGTTGGATATTAGAAAAAAATTCTTTACAGAGAGAGTAATCAGGCATTGGAATGGCCTGCCCAGAGAGGTGGGAGATTCACCGTCCCTGGAGGTTTTTAAACTGAGATTGGACGTGGCACTGAGTGCCATGGTCTAGTAAACTGACTAGAGTTGGACCAAGGGTTGGACTTGATGATCTCTGAGGTCTTTTCTAACCCAATCAATTCTATGATTCTATGATAATTGTGCCTCTTGTGGATAGTTACACTGAAGCCCATGGAGCCATCTGTGTGTTGCAAAGTTAAATACACATGTGTATGTGATCATTTATGGTATTTTAAAATAAACACTAGGCTCAATTCTATAAACTGATTCTCAGCCTTCAGTAACTCTGTTGATTTGAATTACATTGTCAGTAGTGAAATCTGCAAGACCAAGCCCTCCCACTAGGTTCATGCCACTGAGAAATACAAACCAGAATCATGTGGTTACTCATGGTCACTTTCTAGTGCTAGATAGCAATGCAGGGGGTGATTCAGATCTGGGAAAGGTTGATTCAAACAGTATAGTGATTATCTTGACATGGCACCATTAATGGGATGGGAGGGCACATAAATATAACGTGGGATGCAACAAGTGAATGAGATCCTATGGTTCTATTTAAGCAATGATGTCTTAACAGCATACTGATATATCCCTAGAGGTTTTTGTTCATTTTAGTTCTCTATAGCTATATCCTTTAGGGACTACTGGAATTTACTGTGTAGGAAAGAATTTCCAGATTTTGTGATATTAAGATTTTAATTTCCTTTTAAGTCATGGGTAAAATCCTTCAAAACAAAACTTGTTCTATGATTAACTCTCCTGTCCGTGCTTTTTGGTTTACTGGTTTGAAATCACTTTTGATTTAGGCTAGGAATCTCATTCTTTTAAAGTATTATTTTACTTACCTTTAAAAAAGCGAAATCATTTTGGAATGTGGGGTTGTACTGACTATATCAAGCTTTAATTAAAAAAAAGGTACATTTCTTAAATAACATTATATTACAATTCTCGTTATTCTTATATTATGTGATAGCTATCAGTCCGCATAGGATTAATTTTTTCATAACGTAAGCATTTTGACTAGTTGAAAGTGAGGTTAACCATGTTCTTCAGTGGTAGCTGATGTATCTGAGCTGATGAAACACAGCATAACTTACTTGTAACATATGAACTTAATGACACAAGAAACCCAGAACACCTTTGGGACCCATTAAAGTAATTTCAGCTTAGCTATGTGTCTTATGTTATTAATAATTTTTAAAGAATTAAGGAGGCTACTGTTGGCTAAGCAGATAGTGATATTCATTGAAAATGATGCCTTGAGGCCTATGGAAAGGTAGGGAACTCTCCAAGATTAGAAAAAATTGTGTGGATGGTTGTCACAAATCTGTATCATATGGAAAAGCTCTCAGGACCTCCTGTGAAACCATTTGTTTGTGTCATAAAAAGAGGTGTCCTTAATTAGTCCTTGAAGCAGTGGGTGTTCCTTGGTATAGTATAGTGTTTGTGACTTATTAAACCTTAGCTGAGAAGCAAAATTTCTTTTAAAAGAAGCTTCTGTACTCTTGAACTAGTTCATGTGAAAGTTGCTGTGTATGCCCTTTTGTTTCTGCTCCCTGACAATCCTCATATGTTCTTTGATTATCTGTATGTAAATTGAAAAGTATTTTTTAAAATGTGCTTCTAAATGAAAATTAGCTCAGTTAGATTACTCTCTTTTATTATACGTTTGATGTAGCATCAGAGAAAAAATTGTGTACTCGCACATTTTCTTGCATCCAAAGTATAATATTGGAAAGGATGCTTTAAGTAGCATACAGTAATTTGAAACACATGTTGAAGTAATTTGATCTTCATGAAACAGGAGCTAATTAAGAATCATTTGATCTTTCAGGATAATAATTCTACCATATAATAATTTCTTGGGTTTTGTACTGGTAGGCTGTGTACGGAAGTTTAAATGCTGTAAAGGCAGTACGGAAAGCACGGAAGGAAGAATCTGGTGGAACTTCCGAAAAACCTGTTACAAGATAGTAGAGCACAAGTGGTTTGAAACATTCATTGTCTTCATGATTCTTCTCAGCAGTTGTGCTCTGGTAAGTAGAGCTTGCACCCATAGGAGCAGTACCTGTAAAAATGTGTTGTTGTAACACATATGTGGTCATTAAGAAGAAAACGTGAAGTTGTCTTGAAAGAGAACTTGGAACTAAATTCTCAGATAATTTCAAGTATTACATTTAAAATAAGTCATTAAAATTTTGCAGGTGAATTTTTGATGAATGCAAGGTGATGTGTGTTTATGAAAAGGATTATGCTAAAAATTTTGTTTAAGAAATTATAAGGATAATGAAAAATGGATTGTATGCAATAAATGAAGCAATTATTCTACTTAAAATTGTCCCCAAAAGCAGTATAAATTCTAAATTCATCATGTTCCAGTTGATTATTTGCTATAGTTTTAGTTTAAGTATTTCTGGACTCTTACATAGGAATTCTTGAATTCCTTTATGCTATTCTTAGTGGTATTTAGTCCTTCACACAGCGTGGGTTCATTTTGGTTGTTGCTTGGCGCAGGATTTGGTATATACTGTCATTATCTTGGTTCCAACACCTAAAGCACCAAGTCCCTCCCTTCTCTGTCCTTGGTGTTTTCAGGGTAGTTTCTCTCACTTTTTTCCTTCAGTCCTCATACTGCCATGGTGTTTTGCCCTCTCTTAAATAAATTCTCCCAGACAGCACCAGCTTTACTGTTGGGCTTGGCTGCTTCCAGTGTTGGGTCCATGGGGGTGTCAGCACAAAGCAGTCCCCTGGTCTCTTCTCACAGTGGCCACACCTACAGCCTCCCACTACTAAAACTTTGCCATCAGCACCTTATACTGAAATTTAGCAAAGATCATCAGCGACTTAATATTTGATCTTTGTAGCTTGTTATTCTCTTTGGGTAATTGAAGTTAATGTAATAATGAGACTGCGTCCTGACTGAGCTTGACTGGGCTTTTCAGGGTGACAGATTGTCATTCTGTGTTGAGTAGTACTGAAATTTCTAAAAACCTTTTTGGCAACTACAGGCATTCTATTGTAATTCCATTATCAGACAATGATAAAATCTAAAACTCAGAAAGAATGTGATTGTAGTTTGTGCTTTTATTCTTTTTCCAAGGTAGAACATCTAAAGTTGAAAGTGATTCTGCTTTGCTGTTTTAATTCAGTTCTGGCTTAATCTGTAATTTGCAAAGACTTATAAATATCTGACTTATATATTCTTCGCAGGCTTTTGAAGATATAAACATTGAACGGCGCAAGACTGTCAAAATCATACTGGATTATGCTGATAAAATCTTTACTTACGTCTTTATTCTGGAAATGGTGCTAAAGTGGGTGGCCTATGGTTTTCAGACTTACTTCACTAATGCTTGGTGCTGGCTGGACTTCCTTATTGTTGATGTAGGTACTATAATTTCTATATAGTCTATTTTTATTGTTTTAGGCAGGTCCTTTATGTAACTTCAACCTGATTGTAGTGGGTTGACCCTGGCTGGATTCCATGGACTCATTAAATCCCTTTCTGCAACTAGGCAGAAGGGAGAGGGGTCATCCACTTACCACCGTTATGGGCAAAAACAGACTCAAAGTGAGATAATACCTAGAATTTATTACTAACTGGATAAAAGCTAAGCTAAATAGTGAGGAAAAAAAATAACAGTCTTAAAACACACACCACAACACACACACACTTTTTCCCCCCCACCCCTCCTTCTGTCCATGGGGGGTTGCAGTTGGTTGCAGTTGCTGCCGCTTATGATGTGAGTTCCACCCCCCTCGGGCTCACTCCTCCATGGGGTGCAGTAAAGGTTGAGTCCCTGCACCCCAGTGAGCCTCCATGGGTTGCAAGGGCACATCCTGCTTCACCATGGTTTACAGGGGACCACAACTGAGTCCATCCCCTGCTCCGTGGGGTCCTTCCCACAGGAGACAGTCTTTGACTTCTCCAGTGTGAATCCACCCCTCGGGCAGTAGTTCTTCCACATCTGTTGTCCCGAGGGCCACAGCTCTCACTTGGGTAAAACCTGCTCCAGCATGGGTCTGCCTCTCCACGGGTCCACAGGTCTCCTGCCTCCAGCATGGGTCTGCCTCACCACGGGTCCACAGGTCTCCTGCCTCCAGCATGGGTCTGCCTCACCACGGGTCCACAGGTCTCCTGCTCCAGCATGGATCTGCCTCTCCACAGGTCCACAGGTCTCCTGCTCCAGCATGGATCTGCCTCTCCACAGGTCCACAGGTCTCCTGCTCCAGCATGGGTCTGCCTCTCCATGGCACCACAGGTCTCCTGCAGGACTCTGCTCCATCCCGCAGGTCCCACAGGATCACAACCTCCTTTCAAGCATCCACAGCTCCAGCACGGGCTCCTCCATGGGCTGCAGGAGTTTTAGCTCTGAGTCCTTTCCCTGCTCCATGAGGTGCCTCCTCCCCCCTCACTTCTGCAGCGACCTTGATGTCTGCCTTGTTATCCCATGTTCTTGCTCTCTGGAATTTCTTCTGTGCAACAACCTTCCAATTCTTAAATGTGTTATCACAGAGGCGTTACTGTGATCTCTAATTGGCTTGGCCCTGGCCAGGAGCCAGATGTCCCTCCTGGGGCCAAGTGTCATTGTTTCCCATGGGACCAGGGGAAGCTTCTAACAGCTTCTAACAGAAACCACCTCTGCAGCCTCCCACCACCACTACAAAAAAAAATAATTCAGCTACAGAAACCCAGGACACTGATATATATATGTATATACAGAGGATAATATAAATTGGGCTTAAAAGAATAGAAAACTACATAGTGGTGAATAAAATTCCACTGGAATTATTCAGTGAGTAACTAAATGTGCCCTTATGCCATCATTGACTCTGTGTGTTCTGTGCCTTACTGCTCTGGGGAGTGAGGACTATCCACTGGTTTGACTTCAGTCTCCTGGATGTGGTGACAGAGGACAAGGAGGAAACACACACGGAAAGGAAAGGGACATTTAAGTGACCACATGGGGTAGGATAGTAGGGCAACTGATCCTGGGCTTAATGAGTCACTGGCAAAGAACTGCAGGAGAGAGTTAGTTTTCAACAATAACAGTAAAAACTAGTGTTGAAATTGTACTCCAAAGAAATGAATTTAGTGGCACTGCATTATGTGTTCCTTTAAAGGAGTTCTTTCTCTTGGCCTAGACATGCGAGTGGAAATTCAACAAATGGGCATTACGTAATGCTTTTTTTTAAAGTAAATTGTTTGTGGAGGAAGGAACTGTTTGTTATTTGCTTGTTGTTTGTCTTCCTCCTTTAACTATGCTTCTCTTTTTAGCAAATCCCCATACTGAGCAAATGGACTAACTCGGTGACACGAGATAACATACGTTCTTTCTGGGAGAGTTTTCTGCTTTCTCCTTTCATATCCTCTCCACTTCTTCTGTTGGGAACACCCAATTTATACTTACACCAAGTACAAAGTCAACACATATTCCCAGAACTGATGTACTGATCTGTAAGAAACTTAAAAAGTATAAGAAGTTATTCCCTTTCCCTAAGATTAAATTATCCAAAACAAGATACCCTCAGAAAGTGAAAGGAAAAAAGTTAGGACTGTCTTTGAGTAAGGCTGAATATATTATTTTTTCTTTTAATTTGCTTCTGATTTTTATTGTAACTTAAATGAAAAATTATAACAATTGAAGTTAATGTGAAAGCAGCAGCAGTCATCCAGACGGATTTTGTTGTCTTTACATAAAATTGTTGATGCCATGCTTTAGTCTCATTTCCTGTTAGGATTCTAAGACAGTATGTTTCCAGAACTTTGTGGTACTTAAATTTGCATTTCTTTTTGTCCATTAGAGTTATCATTGGTGGAAATTAAAGAAAATTAAGTGATATTTAAGTAGTATTCAGAATTAGTATCTTTGTGCAAGCCTGATTTGGGAAAGATTGATTTTGAATTGTGTTTAGGATCAGTTCTTCTCAGTGAAGCGTACCATATCTCCATGAGCATAGGCATGGGTTCTTCCTTTTTCACTGATTTCAGTGCTTTCATGGAGCCATCTTAATCTTTGGCTTGGAGTGTCTGCATTTTATGGCCCTGTACTAACAGATTATATAACAATATGTGTTGGATGGCACTTTTGAAGGCTTTCCATTAGCTCTGACCTCAAGGTTAGGTTGCACTGCTCAGGCAGATGCTCCATTTTGAATGGAGAATGCTTTACTTAGCAATCCGTTCCCAGCGTTTGACCTCCTGTACTGTAAACCCACCCCTTATGTGGGTGTCACCTTAGCTTTTTGGGACTTCAGTGCCACATGTACTTGCCATTGTTTTCAGCCAGTAGCAAGCGACTCTAACTGTTTCTCTTACTGCAGCCGTTTGAGCTGCTGGTTTAGGTAACAGACAGTGCGCTGCCCTCAGCTACATGAATATTTGCGTTACCTTTCTGTTTTGTGCCTTTATCCAGCTCAACATTGAATAAACTTGCCGTACTAGTACCAGTGAAATTAAATTTTCACAGTGAGGCAACATTTTACAGAATCTTTTTAGGCAAACTCTTTTGTACCTATCAGTCTAAACTCGTCAGCTGTTTCCTGTTTGGGGAAGAACAAAAATTCTTACCCATGGTGGTGTTCATAGTGAGTTCAGAAAAGGATAATCAACCTCAAAACAAGTGCAAATGCTGGTTTTGTCAGCTTTCTATGTGCAAGTACAAATAGTATCATAGAAAAAACAAACAAAACCCCAAAAACCCAGGAGATTGTGTAGTATTTGGCAAAAATCTTATAATTCACTCATTGAATGTGCTGTTTTTCTGAATCTTCTCTTTTTTAATGAATTTTTTCTTCTCTTTGAACTACATGGGCTAACTATAATTACTTTAGTGGCTGAATTATCTAGTTTTAGATGGGTTATTTCAAAAATACAGGTAGTGATCACTGACTTGCATTTCATGTATTGCATTGTTGTTGAGTTCTCAGAGTTAATTTGGTTTTATAAAGTTTGTGTGATTTATGAAAAAACCATTAAATCTTGATTTATTTATTTTTTTTAAATCACCTTTGGTTATATTAAAACATTGCCTGCTATTTTTAAAAAAAATAGCCAGTTTCTCCTCATTGTCTATGTATTTTATTATGTGCCATTGTTTAACTCATTTTAATATTCTAAGGTAGATAACTAAAACAAATCTGCCAGCTTCTTGATCACGCTTGGACTTTTTCATTCTTGAGGTATTTGTATTGTGAAGCTACTAAAAAAGAGAAAATGAGAAGTTCTTTTTTGGTTTTGTTTTTTTTCCTCTAGGTCTCATTGGTTAGCTTAGTAGCCAATGCCCTTGGTTTCTCAGAACTCGGTGCCATTAAATCCCTCCGAACATTGAGAGCTTTGAGACCTCTGAGAGCTTTGTCACGCTTTGAAGGCATGAGGGTAGGAAAAGAAAAGAAATAACGTGTAAAACAAACTCATAAAAATACACTGAATTATAAAGTCATGGAGGAACACTGAATTGCATGTCTTTTTTCAAGACCAACAGTACCATGTTTGATTGTATTACGTGCCTTATTCCTTTTCTCTTTGCGTTACTTCCATGTAATGTAATGTTTTACATTAAATCGTCTAGATTTAAAAAAAAAAAAGAATCCTTTTGGGTTTTTTTGGTTTGGGTTTTGTGTTTTGTTCTGGTTTTTTTTTTTTTTTTTAATTTTTTTTTCTGTGTTTACTTCCTAGGTGGTCGTGAATGCTCTTACTGGAGCAATCCCATCCATTATGAATGTGCTTCTGGTTTGTCTTACATTCTGGCTGGTTTTCAGCATCATGGGAGTAAATTTGTTTGCCGGCAAGTTCTATCACTGTGTTAACACCACAACTG
Organism: Grallaria varia; assembly: GCA_013396735.1. Taxonomy (NCBI): domain Eukaryota; kingdom Metazoa; phylum Chordata; class Aves; order Passeriformes; family Formicariidae; genus Grallaria; species Grallaria varia. The sequence goes on from VWZG01000227.1 coordinate 226,387, forward strand.
ATAAGATGTTCACACCACAGGAAGTTGGTAATAAAAGTGCCTGTGAAATGACTAACATGACTACTGGAGATGCTCGGTGGAAAAATGTGAAAGTAAACTTTGATAATGTTGCAATTGGTTATCTTTCTCTGCTTCAAGTGGTAAGTGTATAAATTTTCCAGCTTTAATTTTTGTAGCAGTAACATTAATTTCATAATTTTCAATGTTATTTTATAATATATGAATGGATATAGGATTTGATTTTATAATTCTGTTCTATGAAGCTTATTAATGTTGCTTATAATAAAAATCTGATACATTCTCTGACCATTTTGGAAGAGGAATATCTAATATTACCTGATGCATATAGAGTTCCTGGGCACCCAACTATTAGTACTTTTTCAAGTTCTACAGAAATACAGAATCTAGTTAAAATATATAGTTAAAAATGGAGGTAGGTTTAATTTCCTTTTGTTTGCTTTATCTGTTAAGGCATATTGACTAAGATTTATATCATGGTAGTCAAATAGGTATGTGCTAGGACTCCTCTGATCTTCAAACAAGAAGAGTGAAATATTGATTTAGAAAAAGGTTTTAAATTCTCTTTTTTCTCTTTCTTCTTTCTCTTTTGTTATTCTTACTAGTTGTACTCCAGTCACTGTTTATTATTGCTAAGTGAGTTGTTTTGGAAAAAAGTTTTAATTTGTTTTTAAAGTCTAGATTAATAGTTGCAGAATTGACTAGCGTTAGATTTCTACGCACAAGCCTTTTGTAGAAGCAGCATTTGTAAATTGGATCCAGTAAGACAGAAACATATATTCATAATCAAGTTCACTTGACAAACTGCTTGTGGAAACTTATTTGTGCTCATAAACAATTGGCAATTATTCTGTCTTTACAAATTTCCAAGTGGTAGTATTTAGTACTGTGGTACTGTGCCAGCAGGCTGTCATCTGACTGCTTCAGGGAGTAGCAGCAGCTATTGCTGAATAGCTCTAGACATGAATTACCTGTAGCGAAAGATGTCCCTGCCCATAGCCGAGGGCTTGAACTAGATATTCCTAAAGGTCCCTTCCTAGTCAAACCAGACTATAGTTCTATTACTTTCTTAGAAGTTCTTGGGAATACTTACCTTTTGCAGTTTCTTCTGGGACTATTTCCATATTCTATCTGAACAATAACAGCGCATGGTGGCTGATTCTGTTTTTGTCTGGAGAAGTCCTTCAGTTTTTTAGTAGTCAGAAAATTAGAACTGAGAGCCTTGTTATAAATCGCAGTCTCTCTGGTACGCTCAGATATTGATTGCAACTCGTGTCAGAGTTTATATGAATTTCCGTGCAGATTAGAATTTATTCAGTGTTTTAAGAATTAAGGAGAAGTAGTCCACAGTACAGTAATTCCCGTGAATGCTTCCCTTGTAACTTACCAGATTTTTAATATTTCTTTTTGTGGGTGCAAATACATTGCAGCAGACACTGTTTTATTTAGAATGTTTTCAATATTGGAGCTTTGATAGAAAATATCAATAAATTTTACTTTTAGGCAACATTTAAAGGATGGACGGACATCATGTATGCTGCGGTTGATTCTACAGAAGTGAGTGCAATATAAAATCTACTGAGTAAAAATAAAATTTACCGAGTAAAAGCAAATATACGATTGAGTTAATGCTTCTTGAATGGCAGTTGAAATGAACTCAAATATAAAAAATTAAAATGTAAAACCTTGATAAATTTCCTATATAAACCTATGCACTACAAAGTGCATATACTTTCAATAGGTAAAAAAAAAATATAGCGGTAGAGCTACATAAAGTATTACTCATTTAACAAGTCATCTGAAAATTCAAAACTAATGAGATCTGTTTTCCTATCAATTTATGTCACTGATATTGTACAGTTTTTCCTGTGTCTTCAAGAATAACCAAAATAAGTCAAGTGGCATTCCTGCAATAGCTAATCCAGAGCTGCAGACTCTGATGATGTCAAAAAATAAATTGGCTAAATTTTGCCTGTTTTTTTTTAATGTCGATATTTGTTTGCATCTCACCTCTATCCAACTCCTGATTCGCATAAAGTCTGTAGGAACTGAATTGCTTTTGAGACTTGAGATTTGCACATTTCTGTCAAATTTAACAGTACCTACACGAAATGTCAAATGTCATTACAGAGGACAGACAGAAAGGGGAGGAATGGCAGGTCTGTGTGTGCATTTACAGACATCTGCACTAAATGGATTTTCAAGTTCAAATATAAGGCAAGTGTAGGGTGTGTTTCAAAACAGTTGGGTTAAACCCCTTTGACAGGAAGTTGCTGTCCATCTGAATGCCACTGCTGTTCCTGCTTGATATACTGTGATTTGTCTTATCTGTTATTTATGATGCATTGCTGTTTTTCTGTGCTGTCTAGATAGAGGAACAGCCCAAGTATGAGTACAACCTGTACATGTATATTTACTTTGTTGCCTTTATCATCTTTGGATCGTTTTTCACCCTAAACTTATTCATTGGTGTCATCATAGATAATTTCAACCAACAAAAGAAGAAGATAAGTATCACATGTTTCATTTTCACAACATTCTATTGTTATTGAGCACTCAGCAAATGTATGAAAGGATCAATATGAGTGTCTGAAACTTCTCATAGTAATGGGGAAAAAAAGAAAGTAGTTGTTAAGATTTCAAAATAATGAAATAATAGTCTTTTCTTTTTAAGGCATTTGATGTAATTTAAAGTTACACTGAGTGCCTGAGTGGTATCAACATCCCTGTACAGCCCAATGACATGTTGTACATTAGAAAGTCACATCTTTGTTTTTTCTTACCATTACAGTGCTGTGAAAAAGCTTTGTGAAAATGCAGATGATTTAAGTCAAGCAAATAAATGACAGGAAATAAGAGAATATGCAAAACTGTAAATACCAAAATTGATAAGGAGATACCACATAGCCATACTGTGAAGGCTTTCTCAGTTACAGAGACTAATACAGACAAGTTGAATGCTGGAAATACTGCTCTGTACTGTAAGATCAGAGAGGGCTGGCAAACTGTCTTGAATTTACAAGAGTAAGAAAACATGATATTTGAAAAGGTATAATTTTTCTTTTCAACTAGAATTGTTACTGTTACTCAGGTGAACACAGGATTGTGTCAAGAACTCCAGGAGCATTTAGATTAAAATGCAGACTTATGATGGCAAATTAAAATGTACTTGCTGTTTAAACTATAAATGCTGTCTAAGGTCTATTATAGTTTTATTTTTCTGCACACATCTGAAGCAGGATCATACTGGAATATTGATTTTTTTTTTTTTTTAAGTAAGCTAAGTAATAACAAGGCAGTATATAATTTCTGCATTTGTGATTTTTAGATGGTTTGTCAATCATTCATTGTACTGAAAAAAGATCTTGCTGGTGCTATTACAGTGGAAACTTCAGTAAATCTTTCTGCTTTAGATTGGAGTATGCAGCTTCTTATATTGCTGCTTCAGATCCTCTTAAGTCTCTTAAGTACAAACCCACATAATTGAAAGGATGAGTTTCTGGTTCCAAACCTGGTGGCATCTTCATCCTCTGAGATGTCTGTATCACCTTGGAAATAAACTTCAGGGGCATCCAGTGCTTAGGAGGAAGATGGTTCCATTTCTCATTCTTGGAGAGCAGGACTAAGGTTATATACAGGTTACGGGCATTTTTGGCAGTCAATAAGTGTCAAAGTGAGCTTACTCAGTACGGAGGTGATTATAAATTCTATCAAGTTTGCTTGGCAGAGACTATCTGCTAGAGTCTTTATAACTGAGAAGGCAGATAAAGGCTCCTGCTGAAGGGCTTTTTCTGGCAGTGTTGTACATACACCCCTTGTACGTTTGTACCTGTTGTACCTGTCCCCAAGAAAGTAAAATACCAGAGATACAATTAGCCTGGGGAAAATTCTGTCTACATGCTATTCTTCAGTTTCATGTAGCAAATTAGCAAATACTAGTCATCTGTCTTTTGAATTTGTAGATGCACCTGTGCTCATAGAAATGTGCAGATCACACAGTACGTGGCTGCCCAGCAGTATTTTTCTCGTCTTTGTTCTGTCTTCACGTTCCTGACATCACTCCATTTTGGGCAATGTTATTGGAATATGAATGGAAAGGACCTCATGTTGCAAAATACTGTCTCTGTGTAGTTAAACTGCCTGCATTTCTGTGGTTCCTGTGTGTGTCCTACGTTGATTCCCATGAGGGAAGAAATGTTCTGCTAGCTGTCAGTTTCCTAACCATTTCAATCCTCAAGGCTATCTTGTCTTGAGGGCTGTATTCTCCCTGTGAGCAGCACACTGAGACGAGGATGACTTGTTCACTTATGATAGCCATTCCACCAGTGAGACAGCAGAAGAAATCCCCAGTTCAATGCCAGTTCCTTCATAGCATATTTATTTATTTACTTCCCACTGGGTAGGATGACTGGAGAGTCGCATCACATTTCCACCATAATTAGCAAGTTCATTCATCGTTTTTCTTCCAAAACCCTTATTCTCTTAAGAAGTAAATTTTGCTTAGATGTTTGACTTATGAGGAGAGCATGCTAAACAGGGTCTTTTTTGACTTCTAAATATTCATGTCTATATATAGCCACAGCTGAAAGTGTCAAACACATCTTCCTCCAGATTCAATGTTACTGTCTCAATAAGACTGATTTGACAAAGTCAGTGGGACAAAGTCACAGTATCACCTGTGACTCTGACATCATGCGTACCTGGAATGTAATTACAAATCAATGCACGAAAGAAAAAACCAAGTTACTTGTCAATATAAATTGTATTTCTGACAAGTGTTTCCATGTGTGTATTGCGCATAGCAGTCCAGATAGCCTTTTATTCAGACTGCTGTCCTCTTGAAACCTGAGTCAGGCCATGCGTCTGCTCATCTCTGTACAATGTAGGGGGATGACCAAACCTCCTATACGCTGTAGAAGTATTATCATCTGCACTGAGATACCTGTACTCAAGTAGTAAAATGTACATCCTGAAGAGTAAAAGCAGGAATTTCTTTCTCCTCATATGTTTTACCTGAAGGCGTAGCTGCTCGCAGTGAATCTTTGTACCTTTGAAGCTTTTTATTTCTGGTAGTTTGATTAACAATGTGGAGTTTATGATACTAAATTTTTAAGTATCTATGGAATGTGTATTTTACAAGCTGGGTTGCTTTTGTACTTATTTAATTGACTTAATCAGGTATGTATTTTTTAAAAAATAGCAAATAGATAGAAGTTCCGGGGTTTTTCTTTGTTCCTGAATTTATTTTATTTTTTCTTCCAGAGTCATTGGATATTTTGGCAATCTTTGAAATAGTTACTGTGTTTTGGTTTTGGTAACAATGAGTAAGAATAAATAAAATGTTCATTAAAACCATGCTCTGCAGTGCTGTGAATTAATGGATATAAAGACTTGGTGGTAATCAGTTTGGGTTTTTTTTTTTATTATTTTACCTTGGAGGTCAAGATATTTTCATGACAGAAGAACAAAAGAAATATTACAATGCAATGAAGAAGCTGGGATCCAAGAAACCACAAAAACCTATACCTCGACCAGTGGTAAGAATGTGTGCTATTCTTGTATCATTTATATTTGCGTAGAAATGGCAGCAGTACATTAAGTATCAAAAAATTCCTCCCTTGACTCTAAAAGGGTTCAGGCCTAATTCAAGTTATCCGTTCATTCTGAAATGAACCATGTACATATGTCTGTTCTGCAGGCAAAATCTCTCATGTATTTTGTGCCCGAGGAAGCAGAGAATCAAAGAATCTGAAGAAATACAAGCCTGTAGTTTTTGAGGGGAAAACTTAAAACTGGCACAATAAGTTACTGGACAGTGTTTTTCTTAGATTTTTCAGCTTTTTGCTTGGTTGTCTTATTTTGGGAGAGGAAGAGGGAAATATGAGGGAGGAAAAGGATGTTCATTACATACAAACCACTATCACCTTTTCTTTTTTCTCCCTTCAGAACAAATTGCAAGGTCTGGTGTTTGATATTGTAACCAAACAAGCATTTGACATTACCATTATGGTTCTCATCTGTCTTAACATGGTCACAATGATGATAGAAACAGATGACCAGAGTGAAATGATGCAAAATATTTTATACTGGATTAACTTGGTCTTTGTTGTCCTTTTTACTGGAGAATGTGTCTTCAAAATATTCTCACTCCGTTATTACTACTTCACCATTGGCTGGAATATTTTTGATTTTGTGGTTGTTATTCTTTCAATAGTAGGTAAGAAATTCTTAATGAAATATAATTACATATGTATTTAATGCTTTATCTCTGACAAGTTGTGCAAATTAGATGAGTTACCTAATTTTAGTTTCTCTTGATTATTTAGGAAATGAAAAGCATACTTGAAAGTAGTAACTTTCTTAATAAATCTGCATCAGTTTTAATACTTCTAGGTGATTTTTTGGTTTTTTTTTCTGAGAGTGCTGGGGGAAAAAAATCTAAAATTACCCACAGAAGATAAAATTGAATCTCCATTTATAATTTCCACTAATTCCATAGCTAGAGTTGTTTTTTGTTCACACTTTGTTGTGGAAAATGTCATCTGTGTTAAAAAGTTGCTCTCTTAATTTTATTCTTATGTTTCACAGGTATGTTTCTAGCTAAGGTGATTGAGAAGTACTTTATATCCCCCACACTATTCAGAGTTGTACGACTTGCGAGAATTGGTCGAATCCTGCGCCTCATCAAAGGCGCCAAGGGAATCCGCACTCTGCTTTTTGCTTTGATGATGTCTCTGCCTGCTCTGTTCAACATCGGTCTGCTGCTCTTCCTGGTCATGTTCATCTATGCCATATTTGGCATGTCCAACTTTGCCTATGTTAAGAGGGAAGCTGGTATAGATGACATGTTCAACTTTGAAACGTTTGGCAACAGCATGATCTGCCTGTTTCAGATCACCACGTCTGCTGGCTGGGACGGTTTGCTCGCCCCGATTCTTAACAGTGGGGAGCCCGACTGTGACCCCCATAAAGATCATCCGGGGAGCTCTGTGAAAGGTGACTGTGGCAACCCTTCCGTTGGGATTTTCTTCTTTGTCAGCTACATCATCATATCCTTTCTGGTAGTGGTGAACATGTACATCGCTGTGATTTTGGAGAACTTCAGTGTTGCTACTGAAGAAAGTGCTGAACCTTTGAGTGAGGATGACTTTGAGATGTTCTATGAGGTTTGGGAGAAATTTGATCCCGATGCAACACAATTCATAGAATATAGCAAACTATCTGATTTTGCATCTTCTCTAGATCCTCCTCTTAATATACCAAAACCAAACAAAGTCCAGCTCATTGCAATGGATCTGCCCATGGTGAGCGGTGACAGAATTCACTGCCTTGACATCTTGTTTGCTTTCACAAAGCGTGTTTTGGGGGAAAGTGATGAGATGGATGCCCTCAGGATACAGATGGAAGATCGATTTATGGCAGCCAATCCTTCAAAAGCTTCCTATGAACCAATCACAACAACATTGAAACGAAAACATGAAGAAGTGTCTGCCGCTATCATTCAGCGTGCGTACAGACGTCATCTTCTAAGACAGTCAGTAAAGAAACTTTCATTTATGTATCGGAAAGATGGGGTTGACCTACCTATCAAAAAAGATATGATTATTTATAAGCTAAGTGAAAACTCACCTCCAGAGAAAGTGGATATGTGTGCATCCACCACAGCTCCACCTTCTTATGACAGTGTAACAAAAACAGAAAAAGAAAAATATGAAGATGACAAATCAGAAAAAGAAGACAAGGGAAAAGACAGAAAACGAAATAAAAAGTAAAAGAGAGGTTGTCCATCATGCATGTTCACAAGCCTGAAAAGATAACATTTTTATCAATAGCACTTTTGTTGGAGGATTATACCAAAATTACAAGTTTTTACATGTTTACCCACTGCTATGGTCAGTGCCTGTACCAAGAAAATGACCCTTCACTAGTAAACTCTCAGTCTTTAACAGCGAAACAAATTTGCAGAACAATAGTTTTGATTATCAGCTGTCACTAATTGAGAGGAAACACAAAATTTCTATTTGGGTTGTAGGAATCCTTAATGGAGTGCAAAATTACAAATCCTTATAAGCCTGTATTTTTGTGGAATAAGTGTATCCACTGTGTACGTTTCATCTCCTGTGTTCCATGTGTGTCAGGGCATTTTTTGTCATCCCATTTGCTTTAATCACATACTGCTGTTAGTAATTCTGCTGTGTGAGGGGAAAAAAAATCTGAATACTTTTTATTTAGGTAAATACTAAATAATACTCTGTATGCAAAGGAACACAAATGTCAAGACTATATAATAATGACATCATAATATGAACATAGTTCTCTTCAAGCTACTTCTAAAAGCAGAAAACTAAGATTCCAGATTATTGAACCTTAGGATAGAGATCAAATCAGCAGGAAATTATAAAAAAGCCCCAGAGTCTAGATAAAGAATTTATCAGAAAATAAAACAGGAGAATAATTTTCACAGAAAAAGAGGTTGGTAGCTTAATCTCTTAAATTTAACATACTTGATTTTAATACTCTTCAGTAATTCTTTATTATACTGTCCATTTCACATACATTGTTTTAAATAAATGATGCTGCACACAGCTCCACTTCTGAAAATTGTGAAATTATGAACAAGACCATTTACTTTGAGGCCTATCAATTCCTCAGATATTCAAACAATTCTTTTCACAGAAAAGCTACAAATGCCAAATTGTAGCTATAGAAAATTATACAAATTAAAAAATGAAAAAAAAAGTGATAAGCTTTTTTGGGTTTGGTTTTTTTTTTTTTTTTTTTTTACCTGTAGACCCTGTATTATCATGAGTAGTTTCCATACTTCATTCCAAAGTCTGTTTTTACCCTTCTTAAATCTCATGAGTATATCCCACTTAGGACAGTGATCAAAGCTACATGAATAAATTAATAGCAGAGTACCTTTGGGGACAAATACTACCTTAATGTGTACCTCAGACTTAAATTTCCATGCTTTGGAAGGATGGATCATGCCAGCGACATGAAATACACACATCAGAGGTGGTTTTGATCCCCCTATGGCACTTTAGTCAGGTTTCCACTGTAATGCAAGCTTCTGCAGAAAGCTGAAATGATGTACTTACATCAGTTTTGTCCTGCATTGTGTTTTAGATGACTTTTTTTGTCATCCAGTCTGACACGATACATGTAAGTAAAATAACCTCTGATATTTAATCAGTTGTTTTACATGGCGGTACCTTTTTGAACAAAGCGACAATGACCTAATTCCTCTGTGTGTGTCACGTATGTACCCTAGTAAGTTAGCTTACAAAATTTCAGTATATATTATGATATATTCTGTAATACTCCAGATAACTGGGAAGCTTCAACTGATGCATGCTTGCTGCTATTATCCTACAGCTGTTAAAGTTTAAGATGGGAAGACATGTGAACAGTTAAAAAAACCAAACTATTCGGCAAGACCATCATTCCTCATACCAGTAAGCAATAGTTGCTGCTATTAAAGATTTTATTTTGTATTATTTAGTAATCAGCAAATACGCAGTAAATTACAGGAAAAATAAATGCCTTAAAATATGGGGCTAGAAAAAACTTTTATAATGTATATCTATTGACCTATTCTTGTTATTTTGAAAATAGACTTAATTTATAACATTTTATACTTACTATAAAAAATTACATATATCTTCACATTATTATTAATTTTCATTGATGTCTGTCTTTGGCACTTTATTCTTGAGGAACTTAAGATACAATGGGAATTGGTAACGGAAGTTTCTGCAAATTACTTTAAAGGCATTTGAATAAGGAATAATTCAAAAAGAAATGGAATATACATTTATTTTTCTGGTCAGTACATAGGTGGGTCTTTTTATGTGAAACAGGATAGAAAGTTTTTTCTTTTTTTAATTATAATCCTGCCTAATAATTTTCAGGGTAATCATAGTCATAAAAACATTGCTTTTTCCCCAGAGTTAGTCTCTCGCTGTCTGCTTTGCTTACTGGTACATAATGCAGTAGAAATGCTTTAAATATAATTTGTCATTCAAAATCTTCCTTCACGAGGATGAATAGTGAACTTGTGCAATAGGCAGTGAAATACTTTGCATTTCTTCTTTATTCGAGAATATAGATGGGCTTCTGCTTTTATAGAAATTATTGGCTCATACTGATGAACTGCATGCAGGAAGTTGTTTTACTGAAAATAACTACATTGCTAACAATCCAAAAGAATAAAGATAATCTTTTTATGTAATTATTTTAGTCTATGTGTTTTTATTATATGAAGTTTATGAAGATTAACATGTAATGGTTCGTAGAATTAAGGGGAACCACTTCAGCAGTAAGATGATGTGCTTCAGACATCTAAATCACTTGTTGCTTCATAACTTAGATCAGTATCGACTTGTCACCATCTAGATGAAATGAAATGCTTATGTTGTCCTGACCAGAGAAGTTTTTTCTAGAATTCTGGAAAGAAACCCATTCCAACTATGTGTATTTTTGTCAAATTTTTGAGTTACCCAGGAGCAGCTCCAGTGGTATTCTCTGTTGGTCAAGTCCAATGCAGGATGGCTCCGCAGCTGATCCAGTAGACACTGCTCACCCTGGGATAGGTGGTAGTGTCACCAAAATAACCCCATGAGGGCATAACAGAGTCACTTCAAGCTAATTCTCCCTAAAGAATTCCCTTCTCTTGGCAAGCATGGATAAGACCCGTCAGAGGTGTTGGTGGCCATTCTGGAGCTGTTAGTCACTGGTGCCTTTGCAGAGCCCAACAGACATGGTCCCTGGCAAGGGGACCCGGAGAGAGGACCTGGAACCCCCCCCAGCCCCCCACCTATGGGACATGGTGCGTGCATTGGGCCTGTGCATGGGGTAATTAACACTTTTTTTTGTGATCTCATTTCTTTATGAAGAGTATGTGCTGTACACTTGGGCCAGTGTAGCTAACAGGAAAAAACCTCCACTGTGCTGTGCTTTAAAGGACTATGTGCATGTTTTTAGTTAACTGTATCTGATTTGAATTAAAATGTGGGGTTTTTTTCAGTCCAGAATAGTTAGTGTTTTACTATCCTAGTTGCTGACAATAATTATATATTAATGTAATAATGTAGATGCTTTTAAAATTATTGGTCATATTAAATTGCTGTTTAAAGAACAGAATAAGCCAATACTGGGCAAGTATGTACTTAACTTGAAAATTCTATGTGGAATAAACATAAAATATTTCTGTAATAATTTTTCTACAAATTTGGTAGTGTGCAGAAGTATATGAGGTCATTTCCTAAATCATTTTACTCTATCACTTTTAAAGTAATGTTTATTGAACCCATAATTCTGCTGAAGTCGCTCTCCATTTTTGATGTCTCAAATGCTGAATTTTTTGGTCCTTTATAGAAAGAGTAATATATTTTTGGATTCCAAGTGTATATATTTGAATAAATTTGTATCCTTTTATATATCTTTGAAATTATTCCAGTATCCCTTGAAGATACAAAGCTCATGGAAGACAAAGTTGACTTGCAGACTTCCTCCTTAACCTGCAGGTATAAAATAAATTAGCATGTTATTGTTGATATAACATACTTGTTTCAGAGTAATGGGTTGGTCATATATAATTATGCAAAACATTAAGCAGAATTCCTAGAACAGTAGGACATTTCACTCTCTTACTGTCTCAGCTTACAGAGAAGGAAAAATGAATAAGGCTCCCTTAAAACTTTCTCAGAAATGAGCTTTTTGTACTCTTTCTTACTAATCCAGGAACATGAGTGTATTTAATTTTGTGAAGGTGTCCCCAGTCTCCAGCCCTCCTCCCCCCCCCCCAGCCCCCCACCAAAAAAGACAACCATACCCCAAACCTGTATTAGGACATAGAAGGAAAACATTTCTGGGATTTTCCAATCTTGGCCTTGCTCAACTCTGTAACAACACTCAGTTTCACTTCTAAGGACTTGACTAAGGGGGAGGTAGCAGGGGGAACAGATAGGATATTACTCATTCACGCTCTCTTTTCGTAAGGAGGCCTTTAATACGTTTGGGGGTTGTTTGTGTTTTCCAGCTGGCATTTCTGTTGCGGAGTGGTGTGGCTAGATGGGATGCAGCCAGAGCATCGCTGCATCCACGGGCAGAGGGCACGGGCGGCATCGGCAGGCTCAAACTACAGGCACAGGGGAGAGCTTCCAGCTTCACAGACAATGGGGAGATCTTCATACTTGTTACGGCACGGTAATCCCGCTTGTTCTGTAAAGACAGCTTTGTTGTTAATACTTCTGTGACTGAAACAGCGCTTTCTTGGATTTTAGCTTTGTGCCCTGTAAGACATGGACCTATATCCAGACCTGACACAACATTGGTTAAGAGATGCCATGCTCGTCTGAGTTTACACGCTCACCTACAGTGCTTACCCTACAACTGAAGGGTGTCGATGCACCGGGGAATTCCACAAATAGTTTTAATTTTACTTTTATTTCATCTAATCCCACGGTGCACCCCTGAAACAGCCCCAACCTTCTAAAAGAATCACGTATGAAAGTATTTGTCATTTTCAGTCATAAAAATAATAGATAATATTAAAAATCCTTTAAATTCTCATTCTATAGTATGGGTTCAGAAAAGCTTATCTAGCTCAGTAAAGCATTAGAAGAACTAATCTCAAATATCTGCAGCATAGGAATATTTAATGGCTCACAAACCTCTGCATTAGCAACATCTTTTTCAGTGGGGGATGGTACCATCTCTTTCATTGTTCAAGCAGAACTAGGTTTTGTCTGTGTGATACAGCATGCAAGCTCTGGCACTCAGCATATTTATTTCTCCTTGCTGATCAGTGGAAGCTGTTGCACAGTGAAAGAGATGTATTCTAGTGCTTCCCTTAAAAAAAAGGAAAAAAAAAAAAAAAGGAAAGATACTGCAGTGTAACTCCAGCAAAGTAAACTGCGGCACATTCTCATCCCTCTGGAGAGGGAAAATTGCATGCTGAAGCACACATGATCTCTGCTGCAAGAAAAGCTTTTGATGAAAATAAGGAGTGACACTTCATAAACAATTTATAACAATCAAACTGAGCAATTCCAGACACGCTCTGCACTTCCATTTTCTATTGTCTTAAAACCATGTTACTTTCTCTTTAACAGCAATCTTGATAATAATCTTTGTGGAATGTGACAGCTGATTAAAAAGCACCGCAAAATATTTTTCAGAAAATGTATATCTAAACCAGAATGCAATAAGCTGTTTTCATTTTCAAAGGAGTAAGTATCTGCAACGTTCATGTTTAAAAATGGTCAGAGAATTACATGCTGTATTGCTGTTTGCAGTATTGCTTTATAAAAAAGTCAAGCTTGCAGATACCATAGCAACCCGTCATGGACTTTATGATTGCTAGACTATATGGTAGCTTTATGCTCATATTCTGCAGTTGTACTTACACTAATATCTTTATATAGTGTTTAGTAAAAATTGCATGTGCATCCGCAACATAAAGCAAATGCCAGCAATGGTTTCGGGTCCATGGTCACAAGCAGGCAAGAAGTTAAAATATTCCCTTCCGTAATGAATGTTGTGAATAGCCATAACATTTCTCTTGTCTTAACTTCATGGCCCTTATGGCTGTCAAATGTGGTCTACAAGGATTCATGCAGCGTTGCTGGAAATACTAGTATATTTATTTATATAGATGGGAAACAGCTGCTTATGCTCTGTGTAAGATTGGAAATTGGATGTGATTTATATGATGATGAATAGGTGGGTGGATAAATGCAAGCTCTTGATAGCCTCTGTCTGGAACTGCATGTACTTCCAAGACAAAAACCCACATTTTCAGAGTGATGTGCAAGAGCACCATGAAGTTACCAGCTTTACCACTCTTGTTTTCTTATGTACTTGAAAAGCAATTACTTGAAATTTCATTTATCTGTCATAGTGCAGCAATCTTTTAGAATTCTGTTATTTTTGTAAAAAGTTAAAAGAACAAGGAAAGGAGAATGTTTGTGTTAAAAGAATGGCAACCAATGACATTTATGGGGAAAACATAATAAAAAGTTAACATGATTTTTCTACGTGTATTTTAGGATTAAAACCTTTATTTCACAGTGGAATTCTCTTCTACGTGAGGAGAGCTTCAAACACAGGAAATTTCAAAAGGTGTACATAAAAGAATTGACAGGAAAGGAAACTGCAGTGCTGATAGTACTGAAAGGTTATTAATGTAAAATCTTTTGCAGAAGTTAATTGGAAGCTGATGCACTTAGAAAATAAAAAATTGTGCCAAAGAACATGGAGTGAGAAAAACCTGCAGCGGAGTATGATGAGAAATTATTGTCTTGGCACTGTTTTGCTTTTGTGATCAGAGAGAAAACTTAATAGTAAAACCTCAGATCACAGAAATACATATCTGTTAATATTCAAAACACATATACGTGTATGTACCCTTTTTATTCATGTCTATTACTTTATAAACTTCTTTAACCATTTTAGAGTATAGAAATCTTCTCAATTTTCTTATGGAAAAAAGAGAAAGGTGTAATAGGAAGGCACACTGGTCAACTTTTCTGTATTACTTGGTACCTACTCACATTACATCTCCCCTTTCCCTGTTCCATTTTCAAATCATTTGCATGAGATGAAGATTTCACATGACAATTCAGACTGATGTGGCGGAATGTGTGCCTTTTGAAAATCCATGATGAAATCAAATAAAATGCATTTTCCCTCTGAAGGACAGAAAAAGGTGGAGTTTCCAGGCCTTCCTAACCTTGTCAATAATATGCTGCCCAAAAAACACTTATACAATTCTTAGCTTTTAAAGTTCTGGGTTTTTAAGTCAAAGGAACTGAACCTGAAAGGTTTCCTCAGTGTTCCTTCATGTGTTATATTCTCAGAGCTGCATTTAGACTACAATCTCTGACTCCATTTTTGCCTCTGGTCTTAGGGAAGCGTATTTGTGGAAGTCTAAAGGAAGAGCATGTAAGTAGGTACGTAAGAGCCTATACATGTTCCTCTACACATAGGTTCTTTTCTGAGTTTAAGGCAGCTCTAGTAGAGTATAATTCAATCTCTTTTCCTTTTCCTTCCTGCTCTGTTCTCAATCTGGAAGACAGAAGAATTGCCTTTCAAGCAGGAAGACCAGAATTCAATTTATCGTTGCAGATGATTCAAACAGTGGAGCTGAAGAGTATTTGGACCAGCTGTAGCAGTTATTTCACATATGACAGCACCACCACATGATGGTAGGTAACCACATTAGCAAATAAACCTCAGCAGCAATTAGGATAAATGTTAAAGAGGGAAGAAAGAAGATGTTGGTATTTAGAAAAACAATAATTAGAGACAAGTTAAGGTCTTTTATGTTTTATAGGTAATTTTATTCCATGTAAAACTATAACTTTGTGTGTGAATTCTCTAAAAAGTTGTGGCACAGTACTCAGACCTCTCACGTGGGGATAGAGAGCACTCTAGAAGAGATTTTAAATAACTTTGAAACATGGCAAAAATACTACCTTAAAAATGTCCCATTTGACTGTAAGCAGAAGCAGATAAAAGTTCATACTCAGAGGCTGATAAACAACTTACTTCCTCCTTGTACTTATTTTTTTAAGTATAGAGAAGTTGTTTTTGTGTCTAAGACCTGTCCCATCTGATGAAAGTGATAAAGACTTTGGGAAAGTATCTGGTTTGTTCATAACCTTTTGAAAAATTCTTTAGTTTTGACTGCATTTTCTCCACAGTTTCGAGAGTACAGTGAAATGTCAGGGCAATTTCAGCCATGAACTTCTAAAAATTTTCTCTTGGTGCCTAATGGCTCTTCTAAAAACTTGATAATCTATACAGCACTAACTATATGAAAAAAAAGGTAGAAAATAGAATCTGGTAGAATGTAATCTATATTTTTACTGCACTTCTCATCCTTCTCAGCCCAGCTGTGATGCTGGTCTGAGAAACCCTCTGTGGAGATCACTGGCTTCTGGCCATTCTGATGGTGAAAAACCATTAATTGCCAAAAGCCACCAAATGTATTACCAAGCTAATCTAAGACATATCTGATACCCTGGGTGAGAGACTGCCCAATCAATTGCTTTCTGATTCTTGGCAGCCTGCTGATTGCAGATGCACTGGAAAATTCATGGTAGTTACCAAACAGGTAAAGAGTTCTTTCCTCAAGCTGCAAACTGCCCAGCACCTGAACCCTTCAATAAGTCTGTTCATGAAAGCACAACAGTCAACAGGTCCTTGCTCCAGCTTGCACACTGTGCTGAAAGCCTTGGGTGCAGAACTGGCAGCCTCTGTTGTGAATGAGCTGGGCTTTCTCTATCACAGCTTTCTGCTCTTTATTGTTACCAAGGTGTGAGGTGAGGAAAACAAGGGAAGGGATGGAAAGAAGTGACTTGGTTTGGAAATCTGACAAGAAGCTGGGCAGAGATAAAGACAAAGCAAAGGAACGCTATTAAGCTGGACAGTAACTCCTGTTGCAGAGTGTTGAAGACTGAATTAGCTGAACTGGTTTCATTTAGCATAAAGAAAAATTATGTCAGAAAATCATGAGTCCACTGCAAATATGAACCTGATGTGAGTGAGGAGATTCTTTAGGATAAGTGGTATTGAGCAATTGCACAGCTTGCAGTGTATTCGTAAAACACATATGCTTAAGAGTTTTTGGCTGCTTCTGACCAGTTTAATGTATTAAGAGATTCTACAAACTTGTCTGAAATCAACTGTATCTATTACTCAGTTACACTGACCTGTCATTAATCTTTGCTCTCAGAGATAGTGTAGTGTATTTCAATTAGCATTCCGTATCACTACCCTTTCCTAATCTTAGTTGTTCCTAGCTAGGAGAGGAGTTGGGTCAGCTCATTGGTTTTATTGGCACTGTCCCCTAATACTTTTAGAAACTCTGGAACTTTTTGGGCCTTTGAAAGCAGATATAAAAACATGGACACGTTTATATTCCAGTATAACTGAAGAATACTCCACATGGCTCCGAAATTTGTTAGGATACATTGAAAATTTAGCAGTTCTTTCACAACTCAGCTGTGAAAGGCACTGTGGGAAAGCATTGTCAAAGTGTTTCTGAAAATAATTTGTTATAGTGCTGTTAGGTATTTTTAATGTTCAGGGTTTATAGAACAGATTTATTAACACAGCTACTAGACAGCAAATGGGACACAGAGACGTGAGGGTCAAATCTTACCAATTAAGTGAATTTTCCTGATCTTGAGTGATTTAGAAAGAAAATGTCATTCTTGACATATTATTAATGCAAAATTATTCTCTTATGTTGTAGACTAACATAAAATTATTTTCCAGTATTCCAGTTTCTTTTCTTAAAATGTAATGCATTAATCTTGGCTCTCCTGATTCAGTGTGAATTTAATAAAAGTAATACTGACAGCCATAATGTTTATAAACCTGGGTATCATACAAACATAATTTCATTTAAGTAGATGTACTTCTGTGGCTTTCTCTTTCCCTCCTTAAAATTCTTGACAACTCTTTGGGAGGAGTAAGCTCTGGTGCTGGTGACTCACTGTGATTTTTGTTTCAGTAGCACTTCTGACAGCTGACATCTCTGAAGGTGTCTTATCCTTACTAGTTGTCAAGTGTAAGGTCTAAATTAGGCCATAGTTTCACAAGCATTTTAACTGCCATAAGGTGGCAATGTAAGTGAGAGAAGCAGCCCTTTCCTCTAGCTTAGAACAACCATTTGTGTTTCCTTACAACAGACTAGACTGGAGAACTAAAAACTTAGTGAGAACAAAAAAAGTTTATCCTTAACCTAGATAATTTTCCTATTCAGTTCACCCTGTGGCAGTACCAATGCTTGTGGTAGACAGAAGGGAAGTGCACAGCAGCAAGCAATACCCTTGTGTGTCTTTGAAACTGTGACTTTGGATATCTTTTGGTGGTCTCGCAGGCTAAAGCCTTGATGTTTTCCTTCCCTCCTAGAAGAGAAATAAAACTGCAAAGTAAACTAGAAAGTATCTGTATTATGAGGATTCAGACCCCATGGTATCACAGAATGATTTAGGTTGGACAAGACCTCTGAGATCATTGAGTCCCACCTTTGACTGATCACCACCTTGTCAACTAGACCATGGCACAAAGTGCCACATCCAGTTGTGCCTTGAGCACCTCCAGGGATGGTGACTCCACCACCTCCCTGGGCAGCCCATTCCAATGTTTAACAACCCTTTCTATAAAGAAATTCCTCCTGATGGCCAGCCTGATGTCAAAATGGCAGTGTAGGTCAAACTCAAACCTGTGTATGTTTTCAGTAAACTATACCCTTGACATCACCTGTTCTTAAAACCAATAAACCTATTAACCTAAATTGGTAGCTTTTCACTTTTGTAGTACTGATGAAAATGTATTTTTTATTTCTATTGAACTTAACTATGTGTTTTAGATTTATTTTGCCAAAATAGGAATTTCTGATTTAAACTCAGATAATATTCATCAGTCTATTTAATTTGAAATTTGTAAATGATTAATTTATTAGGAGCTCTTCTATTTAAAATGCTACCCAGTTACCTGTTAAATTCACTGGGAGAACTCAATGAGCTCCAGAAAGTGTTGCCTTTTAAAGCTGCTCATCAGCAGAATTTTGCAAAGATGTGGAGCAACAGTTCCCACTGAGTCCATAGTTCAGCTGAGGCCAGAAGTCAGGTATCACTAGTTATCCCGCTTCAGCATCCTCTGATGAGCCTGTGATTCCCAGGAGCATGACTGCTCCCTACTGCTCAAAATCCAGCCCCATGCTATCTTTGCCTCTGCAAACACTTGCTGACTTGTAGATTAACCATCACGTAATATGGTGTGGGTTTATTTTTTCTTAATTGTTTGTCTCTACCATAGTTTCTAATTTATAAAATTGTATTCATTAAAAGCAACAAACAAAACAGCAACGACAACAACAACAAAACCCCACATGTACACAAAAAACCCCCCCCAAACAAAACAAAACCACAACAATCAAACAAGAAAAAGGCAAGAAAATATTTACAGAAACTCAGTAATTCAACACCATCGTATCAGAACTTTCATGCTTTATGGGTAGTGGAGAACTTGTCTGTGGACACCTGATAGTTCAAGTTTCAGTTTCTTATATAACTTTTTTTTTCTGTTAAGATCATTTTAAAAACACTGTTGTCTGGTACTCAATTGCTATAAGCTGTGTCAGCAGTATAGACATGCCACCTCATAGCAACTCTTATGTTCTTCTCCAAATTTAATCACAATAATTAAAATATGCTTAGGAGCAGCTTTTGCTTACATAGCTTTATTTTCCCTGCCTCTGCAGGGATGCACAATTTCTTAATTTCTCTTTCAGTCGTTTTATTTTCAGTGCAGGAATTACTTTCTTCAAAGTTTTGTCTAACAAAAAGCTGCTTTCTTGTTCTTCCAGCATCTTAGTCTCATTAATAATTTTGTCACCTCCAAAGCAGACTGCTCCATGCTCCATGTGTAGCTACTGATTGATCAGCCAGTCATTTCATCTACCCATAAGAGAAGTAGAAGTCATGTAGATAGTCAACTTCGCTTCTGAGTGATGATTTTTAAACCTGTATAACTCTTACTGGGCATTACGTCTCCTTGCCCAATCTTCCCCCAAATAATTAGACAAAAATATGACTACAATGTAGTCCATAAATAATATGTAGTGCCACCTCTTACGATGGGCTTATTCTGGTTATTCCAGTTTCTACAAACACTGCCTTCTAATAGTGAATGTTGAGGGGCATGGAGGTAGAGTAAGCAGACACAGGCTACTTACATTTTATACGAGGACTTTGCTCCAGTTCAAAGTAGAGGAATTTCATCTGTTACTCATTTGTAGTATATACAAATATATTTGTGTCTGACATGAAAAGTGTACCTTGGCAGAGGCAAAGCGAGGTGGCAGCAGGTCTGGTGGGTGAAGGCAGAGGCAGTGACTTAGTGAGGTAGGAGGAGAACCCAGTATTGTGGTTCAGCTAATGAGAGAAACTGTCATAGACAACTGACAAGATAACCTTGGTATGTGGTAATTGTATAAAATCCAGGGTCAGGGATACAGTGTCATCCACTCAGTGAATTTACTCTCACCTTCCAGTTGACTTTCATCTTTTGGCTGTATTTCATGAAGATCTGTGAATTTTTAGACTCGTGGGGAAAAAAAAAAAGCAAAACCAAAGCATTAGGTTGGGTTTCTTTCTGGGTTTTGAGTGTGCAGAATAAATGAAGAATGCATAGAATCCGGGGATTAATATGATTTCCTCTCCGGGATTTGCATAACTTGGAAGTGTGTCATGCCTAACTGTCTGTTCTATAGCGAGGTTTTCCAAGGATCAGAAGAGATTTTTTTCTTTTTTAATGAGTGTTTATTCAATTAGAGATAAATATTTGAATTCCAGAGGTCTTTTTATGAAGTAAAATGTGTCTGTGACTTTTGTTATAAAATAGGCTGCCTACACACTTATTACCATGCCATTGATTTTTTTTATATTTCTACACTAAGTGTTGTTAAGGTATATAGAGTCAAAATTAGGGATTTGTCTCTTTTCAACAGTTGTTAATGTCTGAAAGGACAGATAATAATAATATTAAGATGTAATCTCCCCTGAGGTGTGTTTATCTTTTTAGCAACTTGACAACCCACCTCTAATGGCTTTTTATCACTCTTGACTGCCTAAGCCTGTCATGCCATCAGGACTAAGCTAAAAGGAAGGACTCCCAGATGGTGACTTTTTTAAGTCAACCTGACGTAAATACTTCACATTTGTGAACAACCTTGAGAAATTTTCTCTCTCTCAAAATCCTTATCAAACATTAAATTTAAGAAATTCAACTTTTAGCTGCAATAAACCTTTTGATAAAGAACATGCATAGATTTTCTTCTTTGACGAACCATTTTTCTGGCATTAATATCTAAATCATGTATCTGAAAATAATTGATTAACCTAATTCATACATATGCCATTATATAAGTGTCACAAACAGAATAAAAATATATTTTCTTAGCTTTAAAGGATTTTATCAAAGCAGTACTCCCCTACGAATGAATAGAATAATCCTTCTTCTTCTTTGGGCTCTCTGCCAAGATTCCTGAGTGTGGCAAAAAACCCAGAGTGAAGGTTTTAAAATTAGATCTTGCCTATCTCTCCACCAGTGCTAATAAAACGGAACAAATAAGTCACTTGGATGGCAGACTCGGTAAATGTACCAGGATTTTGGGGGCTAGAATGGGGAGACTGGATTGATTTGCAGCATGCTTACTGAGCAAGGGGTTGTATTTCTGAGCAGGCAGCTCTGCAGCAGTTTGCAGGTGTAAGACAGCAACCTCTTACAGTTTGTGCTCTCAGAACTCCACTGATACTGCTGATGCCTTTTAAGAAAATATGGGGAAATTCAGTATTTCTGCTTCCTTAAAGGTTTGTGGCATAAATTAGCACTATGGAGTCGAGAGGTATGAGCTGGTAAAACATCCTCTTCGCTACATAGGCTCAGGGAAGTGTCTGTGTCATTGTACCAAATAGTAAGAAACCTAACAGTGCTATTTCCTACATGTGTAGGAACAGATACTGGTAGTGACTCTTCAGCTCTTGTTCCAAGTGCACAATGTAAACTAATTGAATTATTTCTTTATGTATTAGTATTATTATTATTAATAATAAAGCACTAGCCTTCACTGTCACAATATTTTTGGGGCTAAAGGGGAGCAAGACAAATATCAGAATAGTCCTTGTGAATTTATTATTTCAAGGTGAGTGGTAGACATGTAGACGTGCTTTGTGTTTTGATGATTTCTTTTTTTTCAGGGCAAAGTTGGAAGAATGATTACACGTTCCATTCAGTGCAATGCTAATGCATAGTAACTTGAGGAATAGCCAAGAATGGTAGCAAAAAACCTGCAGTCTTGATGCCTTGTGTAGTGGGTGATTGAGCAAACTGTGACATTATTAGCATGTAATCAAAGCAGACAGACATTACTACCGCCTGGTTTTATTGGTCATTAAAAACCTAAGCAGTAAATCAACTGGAGAGGTGTTCATTTCTGCCTGCCATGTGGGATGGAGGTGTGCAGGCTCAGAGAACCTGAGCAAATTTCTGTGTTTTAAGAAAGAGCTTGTCCTCTAGAAGGTACAGCTATGGCGGGGAGGAGCCAGGGATGGCAGCAAGCAGTGGCGTCATCTGAAAAGCTAAGTGCCACCAACCTGTGGTGACATGGACAGACCTAAGTCCATTTGTGTGATTCTGTGCATGCACCCATTACAGTCACAGTACACAGATGTGTGGGAGTAGGTCCACAAGATCTCATTTCAGTTAGATTGGTATTATTTACCCTGCCTAAATGCAAGAGCAGATGGATACCTTTACAGAATGCTACCCTACTACTCCCATTTATTCCATTATTTGTTTAATGAGAAAGACAGTTGTTTGATTATAGTGGCTGTAATAGAGATAAGCCTGGTTTGCTGCTGCTTTCCTAATTACAAAGTAACTGATGTGAAGGTGAACCTGTTGTTCTGTGGAATGATGGAGACACAGGGAAATAATTTTAGATTGAAATATTTATTTTTTTTTATTCTGCATAACATGAAAAAGTTTCTTGCATCTCCTTCCTCTTCCATCCAAAGAATTACTGGTAAGTACAATATTGAATGAAGTATTCTACTTTGTTCAGGTCTTCTTTTAGAAGCTTTTCATACTTTTCATTTTGTTGCATAGGTATTTGATGGTCATTCAGCAGCCTATGTGAAATGAATGAGTGATTTGTGGGGCAGCATAAACAAGCCTGCAATGCTGCTCTGCCTATTCTCTATATAAATAGACAGGCCAGTTCTCCAGAGATGTCAGTCTGGCACCTCTCACAAGCTTTGCATTTACTTACTATTCATTATTAATTGTTAAGTGCTTGCAGCACACTTGACATTGTAAAAAGTACAAAGATGCAGCCCCTGCCTCGAGGAGTTTACTTTAGAAGATGAGCAGAACCAACTCATGCTTTTGCTATACAACAAATACAGTTTTCATTGTGGTCTGTTCAAATTCTCTGAAACTTGGAGAATATGGACTTCAAGGCAGGTTATGTAACATTTCTTTACTGACTTTCACATTACCCGGTTCAGAGTGAAAGAACCGTCAGAGCATGCTTGGCTATGTGCAGTGTGACATTTCACTGTTCTGAACAATTGGTCCCAACTCCTCTTATTTCTTGTTTGAGATTTCAAACCACTTTTGAAAGCTATCAAATTTCATGTTAATCTCCTCAGGAGGAGAAAGAATGAATCTCTGGATGGGAAGACAAGCCAGAATTGATGCATACTGAATCGCAGGAGAGGCATAATATTATTTGGAAAGGCTTCTGACTATTCTGTGCCCCCTTATCCATAAGGCAGAAAGTTTAATAATTTTGCTGGGGGGAAAAAGGAGGAATTGATAGTTTAGCCAAATGTGGCATTCTCTTGAAGAAAAAAAATGTACTACCCTGCATTTTATAAATAGAATGTGTATGATTTTATTTGTATGATTTCCTCTCAGGTCAGAATTAGTACATGATGCCACTGGGGTTTTTATGTCCATGACTGTACTTGCTCCATTGCTTTCATTCCAGAATCTCAAGCACAGTCATGAGTTTTTGGATGGCTTCATAACCAAATGCTAAGGTTCGGGTGAATGAGGGGGAAATTCGTAACTAAAAGGATAAAATGGGAGGAAAAACAGGCAAGAGGAAGCAGGTGACTTGAAACATGCAGAGAAAGAGAGAGATATAAAAGTATTCTGAAAAGTAATTAGAGATGGAATCACAGTTGTTTTTCTAGCATGACACACAAAACACCTCTGCAAGAGTTTTTGGGTGGTGTATTTGGGTAGTTTTACTTGTACGAGGCTGGTCTATAAACAAGTCAGTTGCTTTAATAGGACAGAAGATTATAAGGAGAAAAAGAGGGAGACACTGGAGGCAGTCACTCCAGGGTCACCTAACTGGTGGGCAGTTGAGGTACCAGGTCAAAACAGGTGAGCTGGAAGACTCCTGGCTTGGCTGCCCACAGGTCCCACTGAAGCTGATCCCTGAGTCAGAACCTGCAGCTTGCCAGGACTATGAGTGCGCTGGCTGCAAAGAAGGAAACTGTTTTCTAAGAGGGGCGGTCAGTGTTCTGAGCTGCTCAACTTCTTCCTGATCGGTATGTAGGAACTTAAAGATCTTGAGAGAATATTTTTAGCAAAACAGGTACTCCATGTATACTGTTCTAGATATTTTCCCTATTGGTACTTATTCTTTCTGTTAAAACTAATCTGGTCACCATCCTTTCATTAAATTCACAAATGGAAGATCTGCAGGTACCACTATCAGAAGAAACTGGATAAGCGCAGTTCAGAAAAATTAACACACAGCCACTCAGCTCACTATAATTTCCCTTTTCAGTTCAGCATACCAGATACTCCTCGTTGACATTGGAACCCTTTTTGTAACATTCAGACTCATTAATGGAGGAATTAGTCTGTGGATCAATAATCTATTATAAAGAATCTGAAAGCATCACAAAGACCAATGTATACTTTGCAATAAGTGTGGTCCAAGGGGATCTTGACAAATTTATATTTGTTTTAAGGAATAAGCCAGGAGGAATACTAAGGTGATCCAAGTATACCTACTCTTAAAATTTGTCTAATGGGAGGTGATCAACTGAAGAGAAAACCCAAATGAACTCAGAAAGTACATTAGAATAGGCCACAGAAGCAAATAAAATGTCTAGGATCGATATTTCAGGCACTTACCAGCAAATTTAAGCAAAACTAGCTTAGATACTGAATACTAGAGGAAACTGCAATGTAATGATGGAAACAGATAATTGGAAGTATTCACCATGTTTGAAGCTCTTGACTATGTAGTTAGTTTTAAAATTAAGCATTCTGGGTACCATCTGAACACCATAAATGGTAAGTGAGGGGAATTAATCTTACTTCAGCTGTAACCAGTTAGACAGAGCACTGAGAAACAATGACCATCTACAGAGTGCTGGGAAAAGAGTTTTGAATTCTCTCATGGGTGGTAATCTGTAAAATTAGGCTTTGTTCCAACACACAGATTTTTGTTTTTAAATTTCACCCTTTGTTCTACATCAAAACGGTTAGAGAAAACAACCTTAGGCATGATGGTACATCAACCCAACTATTTTTGCTGACTGAGATTTTTGAGTAACAATAGCCTAAGATCTTCTGAAACTTCCTTTGCTTTGATTTTCAAGTTGCTGGAATATATAATGCGTCGATCTTCTTGAAACTGGAAAGGTAGATACCAGGCATATTTGAAAGCTGAAGAGGTTATTATGGTAAACAAGATAGCATGCATATATGCATTCCGCTAGAGACTCTCCACTCGCACATACGCCTTTATAGCTACTGCAAAAAAAGTCTGTGTTTCTCATCAGTTCTTGCGTCTCATGATAAAAGGAGTTCCCATTCCAAGTGTATTTCCTATTCTGTGTTATCTGGATATGGTTTAGACAGGGTTTTATTTCCAAATCATTGGGGTACAGGCAAGGAAATACCAATAGGTAAGGTCATAGAAATACTTCCTTAGTTCCTATTCTACAGCATCTGCAGAGAAATCAGGCTTTAGAATCATGAACTGTAGCATCTAAGCATAGAGTGACACTGAAATACCTATCCAGATGTACCTGTTACACACACACAAAAAAAGCATTTGCAAAAATTTATTATTCAATAATTTGTTGTTACGCTCCCAAACATAGTAGGTTCCCAGCTGTACTATCACTCTCATTACTGTAAATCATTGTGTGCTTTTCTGACAAATTGTAGAAAAAAATAATTTAAAAATCATGCATGTGATGGCTTCAGACTTTGGCCTGCAAATGTAATCCAGAAAGCTGAATGTAGCAGTACCAGGAGGCAGCTTCACACAGGGGTACACTCCTGAGGAATACCTCAGGAAGCAATAAACACTTCAGCAACAAAACCTTCAAGACACAGATAAAAAGGGAGCCACGCTCCTACAGAAAGAGCCATGCATAGCTTTCTGCAATGCTTTTAATTAATATTTTAAAAAAGGGAAAGGAAAAAGAGGAAATATAATTCTAAAAATAAACAAACAAAAAAATTGCAATTTTTTAATAACAAACTCAGGCATTTTAATTTACCAAAACCAGTACAACTCTGTGGCCAAAATGTTAATGTTTTCTACTATGTGAGATGTTGCATTTTATTCAGCTATTGATTCTGGTTTGAAAAAAAATTATTTGGGGAATATAATGATAATGTTTTAGACTATAGGTTTTATAATCTTTCTGAACGTTATTAGTTTGGTTTTTTTCAAAAAATTAATTTGTTCTGCACTTTGCTTGCAAAACTTTGGTTGAAAATTATGTAAACCAACTCTGGTAATTATTTTTCTAGTTATTATTATAAGCTTAAGGTCCTTTGGGAGAATGTCAAATTAGATGCTTATAATTATTACAACTTCTTCAAATTTCTGTTCAATAAAAAATTAAGATCAGTAGCTCTTGGCACACAATAGCTGTGCAGAGTTCCTTCTCTCTGCAGACAAGAAATCCGAACCTATATAAATGATGCACAAAATCCTGCATTAAGTTGTCTTAACTTTATTCCAGAGATTGTGTGAATCCTCTTTCTCTAATAGTTATATATTTATATCTGACAGACTGCAAAATATTTGGGAATAGGAGGAAGCTATTCCCAGGAGCATGCTGAAGGCATCTTGGACATGTTCCATACATTTAGTGTATTCTAATGGCTATTCCTAGCCATGGAAACTGATGCCTCTAAGATTTCCAGCTCCTGTTGAATACGAAGTATGCAAAGCAAGGCAGACAGGCATTTGAATTAGGGTGAACATTACTGATGTAGTTTAAGTTGTTAGAGGAACGGTGCTTTGAAGCGTGATGCCATATAGGTTAGAAGGCCACCTTTTATTCTGTCCTGTGTAGCTTTAGTGTGGCTTTGGGAATTTTTGCGGCACCCCCTGTTGTGTATTGGAATTTATGAAATGAAAAAAAATAAACCCAACTTGCTGCTCTTTTGCAGCTGCGGGGCTGCACCAAAAACTGCTTCAGTTATAATTCAGTTTCATTGCCAAATTTCACCATCTATAGCTTATGGGGGCAATGTCCAAAACATTGAGTTATCAAGTGCTTGTAATAAATCCAGAATGATACCTTCGTGTATTTTTTTTCTTAGCTCAGAAAAGAACTTTTCTATTGAAAAACTATTTGTAATGAAAGCTTAAAAGGTTGAAGCATTAACAAAATAACAGCACAAATACAACTGGGAGAGTAGAGAATTATTTAATTCCAAATTACCTGAAGTGATGTCTTAGCCACATTATGAATTGCACAGGCCTACTGCTGCTACTTATTTCCCATTTCAAATCTCAGTTAGAATATTGCTAAAAGTACAGAAACTGCTATTGTTGTCTTAAGAAGCCGCCACATTTTGCTTAAGGCAGTTATACCATTCCTAGTGGGGTGGCATGCAGAGGGCATGGGCAGGGATGTGACCCCCCCCAAAGTGTATCAACAGAGCTACGTGCTCAAATTATAGTAAAAAAAGGGTTTGAGAGCCTCAGAGTGTTTTGTGGGAATGTCCAGTATGGTCCACAGGTAAATGTGTGAGCACCCACTTGATAGTCATGGCACTAACAGTAGTCCTTGTTAATGGTAAATTGCATTTTACTGGAGTAACAGAAGAAAGAAAAACAACACATCATTAGGACAAATGAGAAGAAAAGGTGAAAAACAATACATTATTTTTAATATTCTGAGTGCTGTCTCTTGACATATCAGGCATGGACTCTATTTTATTATTAGATATCAAAAGTTGAAATAAATGAGATTAATCGCCGAAGTCTTGATGAACAATAGTAATATTCCCTTATTGTTAGCACAAATAACAGCAAGGTTCTGAAAATGTGACATTAAGAATGCTGGAGGACTGCCAATCTTAGCCCAAATTTATAAGTGCTAGAATTGACATTTTGAAGAACTATTGATTAGTTACATGAATGCCAGTTCCAAGTAAAATAGTGAAGATTTTTGGATATGAGCAACAACAATTTAGAGGCGAAAGTGCTAATTATGGTAATCAGGACAAAGATAAATCTTGTCAAATTACTCGCTTTTTGGAAAAGATCATAGATCTATTTAAAAAGGCAAGTGTAGAAGCATAGTTGGGTTTGGGTTTTTTAAGGCACTAAATATCATGCATTCATTAAACACTCTGCTTGGATATAAGAGGACATATTAGGTGGGCTACAAGCTGGGCTGATAGATTTCAAAATATTACTGATGAGATGTATCTGAGTGGTGTTATTTCTAGGAAAAACCCTCTATGAATAGTTCTTTATTTGTTGTAATTAGTATTTTTGTCAGTTATGCAAACAATCCTGTAATGTTTTTGATGGTGAAGTTTGCAGACAACATGGAGAAAGAACAAAGTTAATAAGGTTGCTATGGCAGGGCAAGCTGGGTAGTCTGGTTTAAATATTCAGGTTGAAAGCACTATATTTGAACATAGTCAAATACAAGGTACAACAGTTGGGACTTCAGAATATGGGATAAGGAAGTCCATTTTCAAATGAAACAAGAATGAAAGATTTTAAAGCCAAAACCACCTCAGAGTGAGTGGTCTGGGAAGGAAGGGTGATGTGATAGTGTGATGACTGGAATGGGGAGCAGCAAGTAAGAGCACAGACGCAAGTGTGGTATGAGTTGGAACATCTTGCATTGATGAGATTTCCTAAGAATATTCTGCCTTTTGTTCAAGAAGGAGTTTGAAGGTCTGCTAACGGACTGTGGGAGAGCCACAAAAGTGTTTTGAGGGACTGGCAATGAGATTTAAACCAAGCTTAAACAGCTCAGCTTATGAACTTGCTGAAAAGAAACTGAAGAAGCGCACATGACTGCTGGAGAAGATATTACACTGGGAGTCCCCAGCTTGTCTGAAAATGAAATAATATTTCCTAACAACTATGAGCTGATAGTAGATGAGTTCACCTTGTAAAATGCAGGTTTACTGTAAGTAAGTGTTGGAACAGCTAATACAAAAGGCAGTGGACACAAAACGGGTCTAGGCCTTTAATTCAGATTCAGAGCACATAGAATTTAAATTGTTCGCTTGCATTGTGCAATTTGTGAATTTAGCAATTCCTCTTTTCCCTTCATCTTGAAAGAGGTTTTTCCAATGACTAATAGGAACTGTTCTGCTTTAAGGTTATATGCAAATTATGTCCTTCAGAGGTCATGAAACAATTTCTCCAAGATGCATAAATTAGTTACCTATATTCTGTTTACTCTTCTCTGAATTGCTTTGAGGAAGTATAAATTAGCACTGGAGATTACATAGTTTTGGGAATATACTTGTAGTCTGAAGGACTAGTGGGAATGAGCCAGGTGTATCTTTCTCATGTCAATGTTAAAGTGGTTTTTAGCCAGGGAACTACCTTTGAGATTGGCAGAGAAAGGTTTCCAAGGACTTTTCCCTTCCTTTCTTCTGCAGCACAGGATCCCTCCATACATTTCACCCAGCAATCACCTGCCCATGGAGGCATGTCCATGAGGCCTGAAGTTCTGTGAAGCAATGTTGCTTATATTTTCCAACTTTTTTTCTTGAAATCACTTCTTTATCTGAATGTGGCCGCAATTGAGTAAACTCATCAGGGATTAGCATTCCTTTCTATGAAAATGCTTAAGATCAGCTCTCAGGGATGTCAGATTGTAACATACTGCTCCAGTTCAACACTCACATGGCTATTCCAGCACACTCAGAGTAACAAAAAGGGGGACTGAGGTTGTAGAAAAAAGTATCAATACAGCCCTACAGCCAATATCAGGGTAACCCTGCTGAGGCTAAATATGAGAGGAGCAGCAATTATATAATTAGCATCATCACGTAAGTCCTATGTTAAAAGGGGGGACATAAAAAATTACTCAATTCTGTTCTCTTAGTCTTAAAGGAGGAGGTAATGAAAGTTCAGTGGAAAACCCATTGTTTCCAGGAAGCTGGTGAATCAAAATAGAAATCCTGGAAGAAGGTTTGAGATCGCAGAGCTGCTATTACAGGCAGAAAGTCCTATTAATGTTTCTGTTCTAATTTCTATTCTAGTGGCACTTGAGGACATGGTTTAGTGGTGAACACGCTGGTGCTTAGGTTAATGGTTGGACGTGATGATTCTGTGCTTCTATTTGAGTAGCACAGAAGTTCTGACCAGTCTGGTGAGAGAGAGCTCAATCTTTTTCCCAGATGACTCTGTTTAGACCTGGAGCTTTCAGGTGGCTCAGCCAGTTGTTCTTAGGCAGAAGAACAGAGAGATTTGCATTGGTTGATTTCCTTTGCATGTTCCCCTTTAGACAAAATGAGACCAAAATCTGCATTTTGCCAGGCAGTGATTCAAAGCTGATATAAATTAAGATACTGATTCTTGGAAGAAGATGGTCTCTGGCAGAACATCCCAATACTGCACTGTGAGTAACTGAAGAATGTCTTCCCCAAGGTCACATTGCCACAGCTTCCAGTAAAACTTAAAAACTTCTAGAGAAGTAAATATAATGAGGAAAGAATTCTGTTTTATTAAAATGTCAGAAACAGTAAAATTTGTGGAATTCACCTGAGGTGACTTGGAAAAAATTGGAAAAGAGAGGTATTTTCCCTTACTGACCTCTAAGAATCTAGTGATTTGAGTATATATAACTGAATCTTGAAGAATGACCCACTAGGAATGACTGAGAAAGAAGAAGTTTCTGCAATAGATTTCTGAGATCTCATTGTTTTACAGTGTGAAATCAGTTTTAAAGAGATTAACATAAAGAGCTAATACCATTTAATGACAAGGCATTTTATGCACTGCTTTGGTCCGTTTATGGTTGGTTTTGTTTGGTGGGGTTTTTTTCCCTCTGCCTGAAAGCAAGCCACAGTGGCTTACAAGGACATTCAGTTTGCTTTCTCACATAAGGGAAGGAAAAAGAGACAGCTACGTCAAAAAGATGAGCAAGATAAGCAAATATAACACAGACTTTCACGTCTCTTTGTCCTGTAAGCTTCAATATACTCTTGCTGATTATGCAATTATTGTGTTAGTTGGTTTTAGTTGAGAGCTTACGTAAATGCAAGATCAATTAATGCTGGCCAAAATAATACTTATTCTGACAGGTAAAGTAACTGTTTTTAAAACAAGGCATTCCAAAAGTTACTAGAATTTTCTTTAGATGATACAGTATTCATATCTTTTTAAAGTCTTTTATGCAATACTTCTAAGCTCAACATTAGACACACAAGCACTTAAAGTGTAAGGGAAGTGTGTATACAAAGAATGTTGGCAAGGATATATCTTGCTATGTACATAAATAATACATTAGTTATCAGTCAGTAAAGGACTGAAGAACCTCAGAACCTGGTAGCTGTAGAATATAGCTGACAGCCCCTGAATCTTCCTGCTCTGCAAGGGACTACCCTCAACTCACAAGGTTTCGGACATCCAGTGTGTTTGACCACGGTGTCTTTCAACACTGAAATGATGCTAGAAGACTTGTCTCATCCTTGCTAGTCTTTGTCTTCACATTGGTGAGGAGAAATGAAGGCAGAAGCATGCCCTGACCTAGATGCCCAAGCACCATCCATATTTAGCTCTGCATAGTGTGGAGGCTGAACAGTTGTTTGCTTTTGAGTGCTTGTAGTGTGCAAGTTCAAATTTTGGATGTGGAATACATAACCTGAAGAGGTTTGATTACTGCTCAGTAAGTCCTTTGTGGAAGACAGCTACAAATTCTAGAAACCCGAAAAGTTGCCAGCCACATGGGGTTCTTTTTTAGGTAATTGTGAGCTCTTATACTGTAAACTATGCCCAAGTAATTAGGAACCTCTTGGGAAGAAATCAAAAGGGAAATCTGTATTATTTCCTGGAAGCATCCAAATGATGGAAATAAGAGGAATAGAATATAGGAGCTGGAACACTTACTTTGGGGGGATCGAAAGAGATGTATTGAAAACATTTAATAGGTCAGCCACACTTTTGTTATGCTGCAGTTATCAAGCATATTTCTAAAATGTCTGGTAAAACAAAATACAAGAATTATCGTGGGTGAGAGTGGGGGCTTTAGGTAAAGTTTAGCAGAGAAACCCTCCCATTGAGTCACACGGTGCTTTCTAAACTCCTTCTCTGAAACAGGAGCCCGGGTGCAGCTGGATCCAACCTTAGCCCCAGACTTTGTCAATGGTTCAAGTACAACTTTGTCTGTCAGGATTCAAGATGGCAGATGGGCTGTATTTTTAGAAAATGAATTATTTAATATGACAAATGATCAGACAGAATATCTTAGAATTACTTAGTACACAACAGAAAAGCTAAAACTACTAGTAGTGAATAGTATAGTGCACTATAATAACACAATTATATTAAAGCTAGCAAGAAACCCCAATCATTAATTAGAGATGGATGTAACTTACCATACCAACACTTGTGGCAGACCTCTTCCACTCAGCTTCCAGGGGTGTCCTGGCTTCAAGGGAGGAACTCCACACACTCCCAGAAGGGGCATGTTCGAAGAATCTGATCGAGTGAGAGGGGACTGGGCTTCTATTGTATAAAGCAATATGACTGTCAGTCACATATCTCCAGGTCACCTTAGCAGCTTATCTCCCAAATTTTTGCCTCACTACTCGGCTGTGGATTTCAGGTTGATGTGTCAGACTGGTTTTAGCATAATTCAGTACCAAAAGCAGCACAAGACATCCCCTCTCAGCCCACCAGTGACAGATTTGCAAGCAGGGCGTTGTCCTTTGGGCTTGCTTGGCCACGTTCCACGATGAAGAGCCCTGCTACAAGAACTAAATCTGAATTCTTTTATTCCCCCAGAAATATAGACATTTCAAAGACTTGAAAAGAGATTAAAACCTAATGAAGGCTAAATATAGTTTGACTGGTCTAGGTCCATGTCAACTAAAGAAAGACAAAAATAAGCTACTTGAATCCAGAATGAAATTGAAGTGATGATTGTATTTTCATGTGTTGCTAGAGGGGATGACCAGTCTTGTGAACTTGTTCATTGCAGTAGGTCTTTCAAGGTTTTGTGTTAGCCAGTTCTGCATCTGTGTTAAATCAATATCACAAATGATGCATGCTGTGGGCTATTTAGGAGGGAGTTGGGGGGAAAAAAGGAAAAAAATGGCACCTTATTGCTTTTAGTGCTAATGGTACATTCATTATGCGGAACCATAAATCTGTTCTGCCTGACACTGTTCTTGGGCATCAATAACTCACAGCTTGGAGTTCAAGGTACTACCATTACAATTTCTAGAACTGTTCTGGTGGGTGACTTACAACTTAACTGCATCTGGTTTGTTTCTTGCTCTTCAGCTCATAAGAGCTAGTTTAGGGAGATGCTAAAAATGATTAAAATCTAAATTCAACATTCTGGAATCATTGACAGATGAAAATGCAGCAGAAAAGCCTGCCAGTACTAATTATTTTCAGTTGATAAAGATCATTCATTTACTCCAAATAAATAGGCGTATTTATTGAATGGTTAATTAACTGCTTTTTCAGTTTAACTTTTTTCTTCCCTCCTATTTTTGCCATTCTCTTTTAGGATTAGTATGCAAAACCACAGATTTTTTTTTTTTTATGAGATAAATATAAAAATAGTGGCTTGGGAAATCAGCTACAGGCACTCCTAGAGATATAACAGGCAACCCTATAAATCTTACAATAAATCTGGGAAAGGAATTAAAAAGACCTTGACCTATTCAATGTTTGTAGTTTTGTTGTAGAAAGTTTTTATGCTTAATTAGTTTATAATTTTTTAGTTATTTTCTAGGATAATGTATATTGTTATATATCAGAAACTGCATGTAAGTACAGAATTTGTGATACCTGCCTGAGGAGTATCCTCTGAATTTTTGATTTCAGTGTTCATCTATCATTCCTGGAATAAGCCATCATTTAGAGGAAAATCAGGAATGTTCTTGTAAATATGTAGAATACTAAATATTGTAAAATGCTAAGGAAAGGATACTTGAAAACACTGACACATCTTAACATCTAAACTGTACAATTTCAAATGCTTGGAAATGTCACTACTTTTAGAATGCTCTTTAATTCAGTTGCAAGTTTGGTAAGGTATCATTTAAGAATAAAAGAATATTTAGAGATGTACTTGTGCCTATTTGAATATTGGCGTCAGTTGGATGCCAGGAAGTTTAGTCAACGAAAGGAGAAGAATATTCCTCTTTGACTGTGATCCTCTAGTGATCTTCATTGTGCTATGACTGAGTCAAATAATAAAAAATATATGTAAACTGGGATATTGAGCTGTTAGGTAATACGTAAAGAAAGAAAGAAAAGACTTTTGCTGCCTGTTTCAAAAAGGAGCTATATGGTCTTATTGGTTTTGCTTACAGAAGTAGCAGATGCATAGAAAAGGCTGAAGTCTTCATAGGGAGTACAGGACTCTCATATGGAATCCCCCCTGTCCCCCATTTAGAACAGTATGTGTTATCAGGTCTGAACACAAGGAGGTATTTTTTTGAAGAATTTGAGCCACTGTTTACACATTTCAGCATGAATCACTTGTGCAGGTTGTTCAGGAACACAAGGGACAAATTATTTTGAGAGAAGAAATAAAGGTCAGAGGAGGATGGAAAAAACCAAAACCCACTCCTCAAGATATTGTAGTTGTCTCTCCAGTCAGTGATACCAAAGCATTTTAATGTTCCAGCAGATCCCAAATGGAATCTATCTTAGTATGAGCAAACCTCAAATAATGATTTATTTATGTGCAAGGCATCCTAAGAGCAAGGTGTCTTAAAAAAAATTGTCCTGTTTACTCAAGGTTGTTGGCAGGAGTAATGCCTATGAGATAACTGCTTCCTTCATTTCTGTGTGGAATAGAAAGGACCTTGTGGAAATAAACTCAGCCAGTAAGGATAATTTAGTGATAAGCATTGTAAACTTCTAGTGCCAGATTTTCCATAAAAGAAAAATTCCAAAACTTTTTTCATCGGCTTAGAGTCTTCCATATAAAAATGACTAACATTATCTTCATAACATACGTGGAGCAAAAGAACTCCTCACTAGACTCTCAAAGATGTATATTTTCACCTTCATTCTCATGAGAGGAGTCATCTAGTCCATTCTTATTTTCCAATCAGCTGCTTTGTTCTACAGTAATTTGCAAAAATTACAATTTTTAAGTGGATTTTTTTCAAACTGCATTTTTTTTATATACTTCGATGGAAATCTTTCTATCTACTGTGGCATCAGAATAATTAATTTGCTAGTTGAGTGTGATATAAGCTTGACTTATTTTCTTACCACTGTCAAGCAGTAGACATTAATACTCACATTAGCAGTGCAGCTGGCTCAGAAATGGTCCTTTGCTGAGAGTCCTACATGTCAGCAATTTCTGTATGAATTTGTGTTAAGATAGTATTGAGTTGCCAACAGATGAGACAAAGTTCATGTACAGGAAAAATGCTTGTAAGAATTATTGTAAACTGAAAAGTTCTGTGCCTCAATGGAAGAGCAAGTTGGTTAGTACCTGAGGGAAGTAAAGTTTTTGTACTTCAGACTAAAGATCCTGATCTCGGGTATATTTCGAATGACAACTCAATATTTGCAAATTATTGCATTGTATTTGCATGTCCTCATGAAAACACTGTGATGAGGAGGTCATTGTTCTGCAGTTGGGTGTACAGTTTATAGGGAATATCATAGAAAAGAACACTGGAAAAGCTTTAAAGGAATATCTAGTTCGTAATTTTGCCCAAAGATGAAATCAGTTACATCAGACTTATACAAGTTTGCCCAAACTGCAACATCAAGCAAAATGTCTATTGCCTTTGCAAGGCTGGGAGTCAAGTTTGCTCTTCTGTTCATTTAGGTGGTGTTTTGCACTCAATCTCTGTGTGTTGGGTTGGTTTACCTACAGTTTACTGATGAACTTCCTTTGTTTTTCTACCTGATGCAGACAACTTCTGGTCCTCTGTAGGCAGATTGTCCTGGTGATGCATGAACAGTGCCATGGCTGTGCAGGCACCTGAGCTTGCTTTAGGTGAGTACTTTGGCTGCTTTGCTGTTTGGAGTGCCGCGATAAACAGAATTGCTAAGTTTTCGCACCTCAATTAAACTTTCATTGTATGCTTTCATAGCCTAATAGAGGTCATGGTATTTTCAACTCTTCATTAACCCAGGTCAGGTACGCAAGAAGATTTTTTCTAAAGCAGGCACTTCCCTTTAACACTTGAAGCACAAAAAGTAGTGATCGGTACATATAGATTATTTATAATAGGGATTCCTCCCTAACAGTCCACACCAATATATGAAACAATAAATGGACTAAGGTATTTTTAATGTTATTTTCTGAAGTGGTATAAATAAATAGTGAAGATCGGAAAAAAAAATCCTGATTTCAAATACATCAATAATTGTTTAAAAAAATTATTTTCAAGTTTTTTTTCTTTGGCATTTTTTTTGTTTCCACATTATACTTAATTCGGGATATGCTAGCTGTAGGTCTTATTTGTGATCTGCCTTTTATATCAAATGCTTTGGACATTTTTCTCTCTTTTTCTCCTTTTTTATTTTAAAGAAAGCAAAAAAGTATTCAACAAGGGACAAGTGACAATAAACCATTTTTTAAATTGAACAAATGATATAAAAGTCATTGTATTGTTCATCTTTAAAAGAAAAATATTAATTTAAACAGATTTTGTAAACAAAAAAAATTGATTATTTTTATTCCTTTCACATTCACCTTGATTTGCCCATTTCAGATCAGAGCTCAAGTCATGTTTACTCTGCTAAGGACATAACTAAACAGTAGTCCCCGCACCTAACCTGACTCCTGTAAAACCCAGTCAGTTTTCCACACTGAGGCTAAAACTTCTTGTGCCTTGTCTTTTAATGTTACCATGGATTTTGTGGTCCAGTTGCATTTCCTCTTGATTATGCCTAATCAAGCTGTCTCAAATATAACTAGAATACTTGAGATGGTCCATCTTAATGAAACCTTTGCCTTCTTTTGTAAGAAGAAACTGTATCAAAGTATTCATTCAAGAATAATTTGTGTATGCATTATCAGTATTTAAAGTTATTTGCTACTTAAGTATTAAAATTAAATAAAACATGGAATACAAGTTATATGGAGTAATTTTAATCGATATAAAGTGCTTTTTGTAAACAAGACTGTGTGGGTTTCTAACAGCTGCCTAAGCCTGCATACTTGTTTCTCCTGCTGTGCCCTCCACAGAAGTGCTGATATGACCCAAACAATAATAAACTAAGAAATATAGCAAAACTTCTCCAAAACAAAACCAAAAAAAGCAACAAAGAAATACCAGAAATTACTGTAAACATCTTCACAACTGGGCATGTCTGTTACCCATCATTTTCTTTCAACATCAATTCTGTAATACAAGCTGGCTAACCTCTGTAACACCACGTAAAACAGGTAAGAAATGGTTATTTCCCACAAACTAACCTTCATGCAGTAAGATTTATTAGAGGGAATAGCACTTCCCTTTGGAAATTGACCCCAGGTTTTGTCTCCCACCACTGTTTTTCTGCTACTCACCGCAGTAAGCCATGCAGGGGTTTGCAGGAGCGGCGCCTCGTCCGCCGCTCGGCTGCTGGCTGTGGCTGTGGCTGCGCAGCGCTCGGACGCGGCGCGGCGGGAGCTCTGCTGCCGTGGGAGCGGGTACAGCGGCGGGAGCTCTGCTGCCGTGGGAGCGGGTACAGCGGCGGGAGCTCTGCNCGGCGGGTGGAGCGGGGGGAGCTCTGCTGCCGTGGGAGCGGGTACAGCGGCGGGAGCTCTGCTGCCGTGGGAGCGGGTACAGGAGCGGGTACAGCGCTCGCCCTCCGCCTCGCGCTTGTGACACCCCCGCTGCTTCCGCCCGTGCCTTCCCCAGAGGGGAATGACACCAGCATTTCTGAGCTGGCTCCTGCGCTTTCTCCCCGAACAGTGAGGGAAGGCAGACTTCGTGATCTCCATGCTAACTCCCAGCCCGCCTGCTGCCAGCGCTCCCTACTTCTGCCGGTGATGCCATTCAGCTGCTCCTCCACCCAGGATACAGCACTGACTCCTCATTATGTAAGGCAGTGTAGGTCAAGTGTAGGAGAGACGCTGCTGGCCTGAGCGAGCGAGTGGGTTGCTCCCTCAGCTTCATGGGGTCTGGAAGCTGGGTCCGGATCTTTGCTACGTCTTCTTGGGTGAGTGTTTTTGCACGATTGAAGTGGTTTCTGTGCTGTTTCTCTATGCAGATAGCTGTCAGCCATGCTGTGAATTGCAGAGGTAATTTGCAAGGTGAAACCAGCTCTGTCAGCATGACTGAATTAACAGAGCAGTTGTTCTTATAGGTATCTCAGCTTTAAGACACTTTGCAAATAAATAAATCATAATCTGGTTTTGTCTAACAAACACCCTTTCTAACCATATGGGGATTAGTGTTAATTTGACTGATTAAGCAGTGAATTAAATCCATTTGCTTGAAAATGGTGTGGGAAAGCATTATTGGATATTGCTGTTAGCTCTGAGAGGTTTACTGCAGCTCTTGGCTGTTGCATTGTTTTAGCCTTGCAAATTACAAGTATGCTTCTTCTATTAAACTAAACAAAATAAGCAAAAAGGTATTTAATTTTCTTCTACTCTATGGTCATTTTCTGACATAGCAATTAAATTCAGGATGCTATTTTGCTATTTACTGCATGAATGTGTGAATCTGTGTGCTTCTGAGATACCTAAGGTGAATACTGCAGATCAAATTACATTTAGTGACTGCTCTGCAGAACGCCAGAAGAGTACATGTAAGCTGCATTTATATTAGAGGGTAGCTTTTTTTCTTGCACCATTTAGAATTCAAACACATTTTTTGGATTTAAACACTGCTGAAAATCTGCCTGTAACAAATCATAGAATTTGTCCTTAAAGGAATGATACATACTGGGTATCGTCAGGTGCTGGAATGTCCGATTCTACTGGAATGCAGCAGAAGAGGCTCTGGAAAGTAACAGCATAACACCAATACTGCAGTATCATGTAGGGAATTTCAACAAGGCTGGCTTCCTTGCTAAGGACAATTACTGTCTAATGAATCTGAAAATATTTTTAATGCGTTTGAGAGATTAATTGGAACGCTTATCTTTACGTGCAGTACCTTGGACAGCAACTTTTTTGTTCTGTGGTGCTGTGACTCTCCTTCATGGGAGTCAGCAGTTTGTGAAAATAATGCAAATTTAAGATACATTAATGAATTCAAAAATACAGGGGAATGTTGTTAAAAAAAAAAGAGAAAGAAACTTTGCTCAGCATTGTATTAATGCATGGTATTTAACAGTTTACTACCATTTAATTGACTTGACTTTAATCTTAAACATAGTGGTATTTGCATTGAATTATGTTAATGAGTGTTAAAATGAAAGACTAAAAATGTGAAATTATTGGCTCTTTACGATATGACATTTACAGAATTTTCATGTCTAAGAGGTAACTGCTCACTTTAAGAGTAAGTATCAAGGTCCATTCCTTAAGTCAAAATAAGATTGGATATTAATATAAGTTTATGTATTAACATCAGATTAAAACTAATTTTGATGGGAATAATGGAAACCTTTTAAATGTGTTTTTTTCTCCCCACAGGAAACTAGTTTTTCTTCACATTGTTCTAGAAATAACTGATAGAATTTAATTGTTCTGAAATGAGGTGAATTGTTTTATAATTTTCCTATAATTTTTAAATCCTTTCTTTCTCTGGAAAAGAACTTGCCAGGAAGTCAGTTGACTCTTCATCATGGCCTTGCCTTACCAGTTACTAATGTATTTATTTTTTGAATGACAGTCATATAAATCTGTGATTTAGTAGAAATACCAGGCTGATGCCTTCGCTAATTACATTGTGAAAGTTAGGTTTGAGAAAATGTAACTCATTTTTGGTATCTCAATAATGCCTCTGTTGCAATGCAGTATATTACATTGTATAATATTTTGTAGATACCATTTCATGCTTCAAAATACAGAAATACATCTTTCAAACAAATACTAGAATAGTACAGGAACTTAGACCAAAACTGCCAGGTACCATGCATTATTGTAATGATGTACTTCACATTCTTTGTTTCTTGCTGCAATGAAGTGTTCTAAAATAGTTATGCTATTATATATGAGCACACTGTGTTCCATCCCATTTCAAGTGTGGGTGCTTGAGGTATTTTCTTACAGACTCAAGGAGTATTAATATCCTATCTATTCAATTAGAAGGAAGAAAGAAGACTTACTGTCTTAAAATGTATAGTGATTTTCTGGAAGTGTTAGTTTTATTTTTTGCAATATGGTTCATAGCAGGGCCCAGTACTCCTCAGCAGACCAAGCTGCAGGTACTACAGTAGGATGCAAAGTGTTAGAAAATGGTATTTCCTCTGTGTGTTTCTGTATCCTATATTCT
This sequence comes from Grallaria varia, assembly GCA_013396735.1. NCBI lineage: Eukaryota > Metazoa > Chordata > Aves > Passeriformes > Formicariidae > Grallaria > Grallaria varia. The sequence goes on from VWZG01000227.1 coordinate 266,833, forward strand.
GGTATGTCCCTTTGGGTCTGAGGAATTGGATCTGAGCTATAAGGTATGTTTTGAACCAACTACAATGCACGATACTGACTGTTGATGGTCAGTGCCTCCTCCTGGTATTTTTCTGTAGTTTACTGAAATTGTCCAATCCATGGACATCAGTCGCTTGCTTTCAACATCCTGTATATTTCCTCAAATCGCAATATACAGCTTGAGTTTCTGACAAAGTGTTCTCTTCACTTTTCCTCACAGCACTAATTTTCTGTACTGCAAGGGAGTTACTTTGTTCTCTTCATAGTCATGAAAATCACACTAACACTGAGGAGCATCAAAAATATGACAATATGTGAAAAAGGTTATTTTAGAAGACTTTTAGCATAAAAAATGGTGAGACCAGTTTTTGTAATACATAATGTAAAAAAGCATGGAAGTATACAGTAGACTATTATTTTCTATAAAGATATTTGTATCTCAGATTTTATCTGCCTATGTTGAGTAGTTGAGATATATATTATGATGACAATCATATGCTAAGTTAGTGCTAAATTGAAAGATTACAAAGATCTGTGTTTTAGTTTACATCATGTAACATGTAATTGTAATACTGAATAGGATCATTGTCAAGTTTTCCAGGTAAGTTTGGGGTCACAAATGCAGATCTTTCACTGTCCAGGGCAGCCAACTTTTATTTGCATCTAGTACACAGAAACATTCCAAATGTGACAAAAGTCTATTACTGTAGAAATGGGCTTTATCTGTTCTGAAGATAACTGTTTAGAAGCTGGCAGATGTGCTTTTTCCCTGCACAAAAAGTTATTATTCTTCTTATTCACAGTTTTTCCTTGTTTTCCCTTGAAGCTGGTTGGACGCAGTCTTCTGTTCTATGTTGCTACAGTTTGTCTCATTTTTCCGGGTTCTGGTTCTCCACTGATGTTTTTCCATCCTTAACTGCCTGTGCAGCACTTCTGTGACTGCAGTACAGTTGGTTCACAAGTTTAGAAAGAGGAAATGTCCCCTGGATTATCACGTTCACCTACTTGTCCTGGAGGATCTTGGTTGGCTCATTACTTATGTAATACATGAATTACTCCATTAGCTCTTTCCCACACCCACTTTAATTCATAGAATTAATTCCTAGAATGCTAGAAAGATACTGTAGAGAATCAAGGGAGGTTTCTTAATGTTTTGATAAATAAAATGCACCTCAGACACTGTAATTAAATATATATATATAGCTCTTAACACTTTAATAATTGTGTCTGTAGAACATACTATTCTGCATTGTTCCTTACATGGTTTACTGCCATGGCTGAACATGTCACTTCCTAAGGTTAATTTTAAAGGTTTCTCTAGATTGTACACAACTGTTTTTGCAACAAAAGTGCTGAAGCAGGATAGTGACAAAAAGGACTACATTTGCTTTTTCTTCAGTTACAGTTCATTATAGGTTCCTTTCAGAAAGGGTACTGTGATGCAGAGGATCACCAGAGAAGGACTCCCAGATGAATCCTTTCATGTGCTGGAGAAAACCAGAATTTCACAGTGCCTGGTGCTCACTAAGGCTCTTGAGCTAAAAACTTACCAGAATGTTCTTCACCAGTGCTCTTAGACATTTACACAGCATTCCTGAGGTAAAGCCAAGAGTAGGACTGGTCAAAATTTATAGGAGGGCAAGCGAACCACAGATCTCCATTAATGCAAAGTTACCAGCTCTGCAGAATCTGAATATGCAGGATTGCAAGCTCACAGCTGCAATGGAACGTTTGCCTGGCAACCGTGTCCCTGCTGTGCCTTTGGGCCTCTTGGACAGTTCCTTCAGCCCTTGCCCATTGAGATGATTTATCCTTGGGCACTCAGGAAGGGTGTTGGCACCACACTTGCAGGAAGAAGTGCTCAAAAATTTCCAAACTAAATGCAACGAGTATCCTAGGGTTGCTTCGTTTTGAAAATTATTTGACTAGCTATTACCAGTGTGGTATTCCTTTAGAGACAGTAAAAAAGGCAAGGTGGATTCTGGGGAGGAGAGGGAAGGGAGGCATTGGTTTATTTACTTCCCATCTGTCTTAGAATAGGAGCAGCTGTGATTAAGAAGTCTCTAATTTTTTTACTTTCTTCAGCTGTGGTATAAGTTTAAAACATTAACAGTGTACGAATTTAGGGGATGTAGCTCTTTAGCAGTTGGAAAGAAGTTGCTGTTATGTTGATGAAATCTTCTTTCTCAAACCCTGTACCAAGTTCAAGAAGCCACCAATGAGATTAAGAACCAGGGACCCTATCAATTTTCCTGACAGTGTAAGCTTGTGGTGCTGGATTGGAGCACCTGGTTATAGCACAGTGACCAGTGAAATTGGAGTCATGAGAAATACTGCTTAAAAAGTAGCTTTTCTGTGTTCTGTTTATTATACTTGGGGATTTCTCAAAGTCAGTGGTCATACTAAGCATCCTATGCTGAATCTCTACCGATGCTTAAAGAAGGACATCTTAATTCATTAATTCCTGGTTTATTGTTTACAGTTGCGTTGCTTTTCATTTCAAAGTGCAATGTTTAAAAGGAGCTATGGCTGTAGCATATCAAACATGCCCAGATTGTCGCAAAGCCTGGAGGAACTTGTATTAAAACTTCAAGCTGAGGAGAAAATATTCTATCTTTTATCCTAGTGATAAATCTGTGTTTATAAACATCAGAAAATTCATCATTTCCAGAAACATCTTCCATTAACAGAAAAATTTCTGTGAATTGTCAGTTGGCATGAGCAATTGTATCTGAACATTTGTTTAGTATTTAAATTTTTTAGGATAATTGAGCCAGGTGTGTTACTAGCACTACAAAGTAATTTATCACCTGTAAATGCTCTTCATGACCCCAAAGAACTTTGCAAATATATGAACAAAGGACAAATCAGCCTTTAGAATTATACCAAAGAAAGCATCAAACGATTGCAGGAGGTGTTACCAGCTGATAATAACAAGATGGTGGTTTAAAGAAAGCTCTTTCTACCTGAAGGTCATAGACTTGAACTGCATTTGGCTCATGGGGACCTGCCCAAGCAGCCAACCAGTAGTGCCAGCAGAAAAGCTAAATTCAAGACCGATGATCATGACAGCAGTGAAAGATGAAAGCACGTGAAGACTTTCTAAGTCAGAGCTCAGGCATGTTCAAAGGACACTGGTTGCATGATTGTCTCCAGTTTGGTCTTGCGCTTTCTATGTCAGTATTTGAGTATCAGTATTTGGATCTGTTATAGTGTATTTCAACTAAATATTTAGTGTCATAAGCTTGCTTTCTGTGTCCTTTTAATCAGTGCAGTATTTGAAGGGAAAATATTTTAAAATTTGTGAGATTAGATTTCATTGTTAGAACAATTGTTCATAACATTGTGTTGATACATGCTTGAAAATGAGGGGTTATACTGAGAGGTTCCAAGTGTTTCTTGTGAAGGAACAAGCACGTCAGGTCACCACTGGGAGGTGGAGAAGTTCAGATTCACATAGCTTGGATTCAAGGAAAATTTTAGCAGTCAAAACTTCATGATGTAAAAATATTAGGAAAAAAACGGTATCAGAACAATACCGGTATTGACTCTAGGGCATCAAGCTCAATGAATCAGAGGTTAATGTTAAGTACATGTTAGATCATATAGATCTTATTGCATGCAGGTATGAATTGGGTTTATTTTGCAGAAATGGTATTAAACAATGAAAGAAGCGCAGTATTACTTTTGGCCCCTCTTCTGTGCACCCCTGACCTTCCCAGTGACCGCCACCTTCCTTCCTTTGCTAGCACCATGCACCCATGCCCCTCCGGCACGGTGGACACTGGGGTTTTCAGCAGTGCTTGCTCGTGGCCATCCCCACGTTTGTTTTTTTTCCTTGCCTATAAAGCATGGTGAGAAATACATAATGCTGTCTGATTTAGCTCAAACAGAGGCTGAGCCACTGCAGATGGAGTTCATTGTGTTAGCAGTTACTGTTACTTGGCAGTCTGAATTTGGAAGAGGAGCGTTTTTTGTCTGGGTTCCAGATGTGGCGGCCCAGCTGCCATCCGAATCCAGGGGGTGTACAGAGCTGGCGTGGCGGTCACGCAGCAGGCGCCGTGATGAGCAGCGCGGGCCGTGAGCGACGGACACGGCGCCGCACTCGGGCCCAGGAGCGCTTCTGCTCTTCTGGTGATTGACCCCATGCCTGGTGGCGTTGAATCCCCCAGCGCCGCTCAGAGGGGAGGTGTAAAGCGAGACAAGGGACAGGGAGCTGACCTGGAAACGTGTCGGGGCTTTCATAAGAGCCGACGCTCAAACAATTTCTTTCGCACGTTTCAGAGACAAGTAATTAACACAAAAGAAACTTCTATTTTACATTGGATAAAGAAATCCACTTCTCAGCACAACCCCTGCCCTTTGTTCCTTGCTGAAGGGAAACCGGGTTGCAGATTTTTCAGACTCGTGTTAAGTCAGAAAATCTCCTACAAAGCCATCTTTTACAGCCAATTCTTTGCTTTTACCGATAGATGGGGCTGTCCTTTAAGGTGATGGCTCGGTATCTCCCCCTCCCCCCCATTTTCTTTCTTCACCCTCCTCCCATCCCCCCTCTTTTTTTTCTTTTTTTTTTTTTTCCTCCTGCTCTTTGCTGATTTGTGTTGGGTACCACAGAGTGAGCCTCAGAACAGGAAGCCGGGAATGAAGCAGAGAGGATACTGCAGAGGTCTTTTTTTTTTTTTTTCCCTCTTTCCCTTCTCAATGAGAATGCAGCAATCTATAAACACTTTGTAATCTTTTGGAACTGAAAAGCTGAACAAGTTTATTGGCATTTCAAGCATTTCATCATGACTATCTCTTGGTGGCATTTTAATTTTTGTTTTCTTCATAATGCATTTGAAATTGCCATGTTATCAGGTAAGCCAGCAGGATGTTAAATCCTAGACCTTAGTGATTTATGTGAGCTGTCAGCATGGATTCCCCATCCCACCCCCCACCTTTTTTTCTCTTTTAAAATAATTTCTGAATGCTTGCTTTATAGTTATTGTTAAACATATCATTAAGGAGAAAATAAAATTTTGGTGTTTTTAAACATTTTTCAAAAGCTGCAGTCAGTTCTTTTTGGCATCACAGCATTTCTTTACATTTGTTGGATTTCAGCGGCCTTGTATTTCTGGGTGTTTGCCATTTTGTTGGGGGGGTAATTTTGTTGAAGTTATTATTAAATATTTTCCCCAAAACTCTTTAGAAGGTAAAAGAGGTCATATGATTCCTTCACATTAAAGGCTAAAGCAAGCATTGCAGGAGTTTAGAGTTTTCCTTCCTATAGAGAAGCTCTGCTTTAAGGCTCAGTGCTTCCCAGGAATGTTGCACCAAGGGCAGAAAGGCATCCCTCTCTTCTCTCTCCCTCTGCCTTTAGCCTTTCTGGTCAGGTGCACTGCTAGAAGCTCTTGCTGTCAGTTCCTGACCAGGACTGGTTGCAATGCTGTAGATATAACTCGGTTCATAATCTGAACCGTCTTGCTTTTTCAAACAGCGCAAGAAATTTGCCAGGTGGACGTCAGGCTCTTTCAGCATCTTTTCTAAAATGGATTTCTCCACTGCTGCTTGTCTGAGGTATGTGCTTGAAAGAATCCCACTGAAATAATTTACCTGGGATTGGGCTGTTCTTTCATCTCCACTTTGAAAAAGGTGTTATTCCTTACTCAGCAGTATTTGAAAATGGATTGGTGTTTCCTATTGCTGTTGAAAGCCTGTTCAACTGTACTTTTTCCAGAAATGGTTATTTTGTGGTTGTGGTGTCAGACTCCTGAGCTGATGTTAGTGTTGCATGTTTGAAGGGCACCTACTTTGCTACTGTGTCTATTGTGACCGATGTGTTAATATAAAGTACAGAGGAAAAAAGACTGTTCTAAAAATGACTCTGAGAGCTAATGTGAACCAGTAACAGGATGATTGCTGTCAAGACTGACACCCTGATAGCTTATTCTGTTGAGCCTGGTTTGTGTGATCTTGAACATTTGTTGAAGTATTTAGACGCAGGAAAGCAAGGTGCAGACAAGCAGCCTCAAACTGGTTGTCCTCAGTTTGCCAGAAAGTTTTCATTATTTCAAGGGAAGCATCAAGAGGGGGGCAGGGACAGAGAATTATGGGAATTAAGAGCTTGCATAAAACACAGTCTAATCAGTACAATTCTAGTGAGATTCTAGGAAAACAACAGCAATTTGCATAGCATCTTGCATCAGAAATAAATAATTTTAAAAGTCTGACTGTGATGACTTACAGGAAAGTTATATAGATAAATATATATCATAAAATCACATATCCTGTCAGCTGTTTGAAATGACACTTTATATTGGAGTAAGGGTAGTTTATTATTGATCACTGAAATCTATGTTGAAATTGTCATATTAGAACCTAAACTTGCTTTGAAGTTTCAGAAATTGTAAATGTCAAAAACTGAGATAGCTGAGAAGCTAAAATCAATTACAGATTATTTCATTCTTAAAAAGAAGGTGGCCTTGAGCTAGAAAACGCTCAGAATGTCTATGAATATGACTGTTCAATGTACTACCCCAGTGCCAAGCAGTTTAAAAGACAGCTGGTTGTTGACATTTAGGATGGCATCACTGCCACTATCCATACTGCACCCCATCTTTCCAACATGTCAGTTCTACTGTTAGTTTTGTACAATAATGACAGAACCTGATATATTTAAGGGACAAACCCACAAAGCTTAGCATTGAATTTTGTCCCTTAAATGATATTTTATAAATCCTTCTCTATAATTTTTGTCTACCTGAAATTGAAGAACTGCGATTAACAAAGTGTGAATGTTCTCCTGCTCTTGGTTATGAGAAATATTCTGATGCTAATCAGGAGAAGTGGGTACTTCTTTGCAAATTTTTTTTTTTAAAGAGGCAGAAAGCTTGATCTTATTCGTGTATGTGCATTTAGAATTGTGGTACTCTTCTGGGTTAATATATTTTCTTTCATCTTACTGTTTTTCTGAACTTCAGTGCCAGTTCACCTGTGGAAAAACTTATTGGGTCTTTTGGGCTAAATATCATGAAGAGAATTGTCGATTGTTTTCCAGTCACATATTTAATCTTCCTTTTCTCCATTGATAACAGCTGATATATGTAGGAGGCAGTGGGATTCCACAAGAGTTCTGTATTTGCCCTGTGGACTTTCTATTGGTGCCAAAATGAGCACAGCAGAAGACGAACCAAATTAAAAATTGAACAAAATATATCCCCACTTGTAAACTGAGACAACCAATGTTATGGTGACAGTATGACATACTAGAGAAGGAATACCATGAGGCTTTTTTAGCATCGTATCTTAGAGCACTTAAAAGGTCACATTACTACAAGAGAAAAAATATAAAGCTGAAATATTCTAAAATGTGGGGGAAAGCAACCCTTGAGCAAATTTTAGCCATTAAAAGATACAACTGATGTTTGTGACTGATGGTATTTTTGTAGGGAGATGGGAAATATCACGCAAGTTCTCCAAATTCTTTTCCCAAAGTTCATATTATTTCCATTTTTCTAGTTGTGGGTTTGTTCTTTGCAGATTCCTATCTAAAAAACATACAGAAGTTGGATGGAAACAACTGAAAGTTTGGTATGGGTGAAGTAATTAGTTAAATGACAACTGTGGATTTAGAAATCTTTACCCTTTCCATACTGGCGTTAGTCCAAATTTTGTAAAATGTACTGATTTATTTTTATTCAATATTAGTAATATTCATTGAAAGAATCACTGTGGCATCTAACTGAATACATGGGCGTACAGTGTTTTTAGGCTTGTTATCTTTTATTCATTATTTTGTCATCATTTCTGTCTTCATTTCCACCAGTGTGTGTGGTTCCAGGTCCTTTTTCATGCTCTTCTGAAATGCTATTAAGCTCTGATGAAAATAATTGATTTTGTTTTACACTTGATAAAAAATATTCTGGGTAGCAACCTTCCCTGCCATATTAAATATTACTTAAAAATCCACAATTCTGATTCAGCCACCGTGCTATTTATTGTAGTAATTTGTCAGCCTCAGAAACTCTCTCTCCTTCCTCTTTCTGCTGTGAAATTCTCCTTACATTGCATTTTCAGAATGCAAGTTTCCATTGCTTTCTGTGTTGGCAGTATCCAGTGGATCTCTAACCTTCCAGTGCTCTATTTTTTATATTAATTTCTTATTTTCATTAATTTCTTCTTTTTTCCACAAGTCTCTGAGGAAAAAAAAAAAGGATATAACCCCTCTATGTCTCAGAAACATCCAGCTCAGTTTGAGCTTTCAAGCTCAATCCCATCTCATTCCTTCTGTTTTGGTGATTTATATCAGTACTTTGTAAACATGCAGACCAATCTTTTTCATCTTTCTCTTACTCCTTAAACAGAATACTACTTTGCTTCTAGCAGAGACTTTTTTAAATTACTTCATAATACAATTCGAAACACTGAAGATCATCTTCCTGGTAAAACAAAACAAAGCCAAACAAAACTCCAAACCCTGTCAAGGTGAGAAAAAAAAAATTAGGAGTAAAATGTAGAGTATGGGACTCAATTAGGCTTTATTTAGTAGCGGCATTGGTCAAAGATGACAGCACTAAATAGCAACTACAGTATTGTTTAACTGAAGAAACATGTCTGAAGGAAGCTTTCAAATGCTTGGGTATTTAAGTGCATTTTAAGGCAATAATATGACTGTGTTCTAGATGTACATGCCTGCAATTCTTCCATCCTCTCATCCCTGCTCATACTCCCTTTTCTACTTGCTCTTCAATGGTGTTTCATTCAGAGTGAGATCTTTAATTTTCTTTGATTATTTAAAGTGTCTGACCTCTTTATTTGAAATTATTGTTGAATTTGTTTGCTAAGAGGAAATGGTGATGGAGGTCTTTCTGAATGCAGATGAAAGGTGCTCCTCTCAGGAAAGTCCCAGCAGGGCTCTCTCAGTAGCTTTGCAGCATTCCTGGAGTAGGTCAGCACCTGAAAACAGGAGGGAAGTGGCTGGTGGATCATGAGAAGCTGAATATTGAAGGTGATTTCTGCTCTACTTGCCCATATGGGTGAGACTGGAGGAATGGACTCACCCAGTGAGATATGGGGACAAATATTTTACTAGAGAGGGTAGTGAAGAGCTGCAGCAGTGTCAGAGGAATCTGTGAAATTTGTCCTGAAGGTCTGTAGGAGGACGTTAGATGGAACATCTGTTGGGAAATAGGTATAACAGTCTTGCCTGGGGCAGAGAGATGAACTAGGAGACCTCTGATCTTTTTTCCCAACCCATTTTTTTTGTGAGTGTTCAAAAAGTAGATAACTGAGGTGTAATAGACTTTTTAAAAATAGTTTCTCATAGTTTTAAATTATATGGGGTCAAAAGGAGACCTACTAAAAGCTAACTTCATTAGGATTCCCTAAAAAGTACATAAACATCCCCTGAAAACATTTATCCTATGGTATATACACTCTGCAACACTTCAAATATATCAGGAAAGAACTGAAAATAGGTCCTAAAAAGTTACTTCTTTCTTAGAGTTTCTTCTAGATTAAATAGTATTTAACAGTTAACCATTGTAAGTCTGTGAATAAAAACAACAGTAAAAGGATATTTAGCAAATCTGATCAAATTTCCGTATTGTCAGGAGAAAACTATACATTTAATTTATAGATTTTCTTTATTGAGAACTAGGACACTTCAGAATCTCGTTAAATAAAATGAGTGTACCACAGCCAATTCAAAGTTTTATTTTTAGTGTTTATATGCAGTATTTTTCACAGCTGAGAAAACAAAACTGGTACATTTATTTCCTAAAATGAAACCATAAATAATGCCAAATATATCACCTGAAATGTGAAGTGCTAAAGACTGAGAACTAATCAGAGCTCCATACTGCCTACATTAAAAAAGCCTGATTGAAAAAGAAATTATCCAAGAATTTAATTTTTTTTCCTTAGACACTAACTATGTGATCCAAGTGTAATGTAGAGACCTTGCATCTGAGTATTTTTGCCTTCAGGTTGACTTATTTTCTCTTTATGCACACTGGGGGAGATAAACCAGAAAGGATGACCCTTGATTATGTTCTCAGGACTTCATATTGTCTAAAAAAAAATTATTACAAATCAACTACTGCGAATTAATAAAATGTTTTATCTGAAACAAACATTTTCACTCCACGGAAAATTTTATATATATGTGTGTATATATATATATATATAATAATACAATTTTTCTTACTCATTTTGCCTCAGTCTTAGGCCAAGATTAACTGGTGTTGAGATACCCTGTGTCTGTCTTTACCAGCAGGGTGGCCGTTTGCAGCCTGTCGACAGGGTGTGCCTTTTGCTGTGAGCTAACTCATGAAAACCAGTGCACGTGAATCACTGCAAATACATTCTATTTAATGGCAGAATAAACTGATTCTGTTTTAACAAATGATGGGTAATAAATATATAGAGATACATAGGTAAGGGCTGAGAAAAGAAATGTGTCTAGAATATACTCAAAAGCTGCTGCAAGGTAGTACACTCCATAGCACTGTTTTCTGGGACCATGGAGCTTCATAAAACTGTATTTACTGGCACCGTTGGATGAAGAAGGCTTGCCCGATGTTAGTTCAGGATGTCGCTCTCTGTTTTTTGATGGGTAAATATAAAATTGCCTACAACATTTTAGAGAAGCAGAATTTACACTCACCTGGGATAATATCTGTGGGAACATTTAGCAAAACTTCTGTATTCTAATCCAACAGCCAATGTCCAGAGATGCCTTCCCACCTCAGCCGGTCTGTGAGCCTGTATTACTAAAGCACATCCTAAGAGTGCAGGGCGAAGGGTGTCACCAGCCTGTTCATCTCTGAAAGGAACAACTGAGCACCAAAAGACAAAAATGAGAACATAAATTATAAAAAAATATCTACTAAATATATAAATTATAAAGCTATTTCTTTTATTTGGGAATGCTAATGAAAATTTGGAGATGCTAATGCGGTGTTACATCACCAGGTACGAGGAGTGTACCTGCTCTGAAGTAAAAATTGTCATATTTCATGAGTGGGACATACAGTAGACAGAAGTTTTCAGCTTTATTAATGTGCAATGAGATTAGGAGAAAAAATTAAGTACTTTTTAATAGAATTTCAATTGAAGATTATTTTTATTCAACCAATATTTTAATTTTCAAGTTTTTATTTTGCAAGCTTTTGAAACTCTTCTCGTGCACCACGGGGAGCAGTGGTGCTACCACTTGTCTCACACACGAGCTTCAGCCTGACCTGTAAGGAAACAGTGTCTCCTTTGCTTTGCTGTCAACCACGTCTGCCCAGGGTGTCACTCCAAGGAGTTTAAAACAAGCAGAGCCTGGAAGGGCGTGTACGTTCTGCGGTGAGTTTTTTAGAAATGGGTAAATGTTATACGTAATGCCAGCCCCAAGGATTCTTACAGTGATGGGGAACTCTGGGGCTGCAGGCTGGTAAAAGGGATTCTCATCTCTTTTAGGCAGTGCATCTGGTAGGTTTGCTGTGGGTTCTGTGCTGTCCAGCTGCTGCACAGCCTGCCTGGGAGTCTGTCCCTTGTGGGCACTGACCTCAGACTTGCTCTCTGCTTTCCCCTCAAGACAGGTCTCAGTACATCTGTGAAGTCGAAGTTCAGACTATTCCTGAACCAGCACTAAATAATATTCAATGTCTGTGCTGGGAGAAACAAAAATGCTTACTGCTCAGGAGCTGAGAATGATAAATTATGGGACATGCTAACAAGAGAACGCAAAGGAGCTGATCCAGTACGCCCTCTCTTATGTCTGCATGCCTAATTCCTAGATGATATCTAACACTGAGGGGTTTTTTGGGGGAAAAAAAGCTGAGGAAATATGAATTATTTAATTTTTTTAAATGCAGGGAAGTGATAAACATTAAATTGTGTTTTTAAAAGCTATTTCTTTGTTCCAAACCCAATTTATTTTCAGGATATTGTTCTGTTTAACTCTCTAATATATTAACAGTGCTTCATTCAAAATTTTCTCTTCCATTTTCTTTGACCTCCTTGCAAATAATATTTCTCTGGTGTCTCAACAATGAAATTTATTTCTCAGGGTTATATGCTTTGTAGAATTCTGAAATGCAAGAGATTGGTTGGGTTTGGCATGGTTTTTTTTTTTCTTTTGTGATTAAAGTAAGATTGACTATGATATAAGACTGAATTTTCACACAATAGGTATATGCTTAGGTATTTAAGTCTATGTTTTGGTGCTGAGGCCAAAAATACAATGTCTCCAAGCAGAGTGATGAGAATTTCATATTGACTTTTGTGTGAATTCTTGATTACTTAGCACTTTGGGAAAGGATGGCTTGTGCCTTTAGCTGTCTGTTCAGATAAGTTTCAGAAAGGCAATAGGAGCCATTTGCTGTCTTTCATGTGAGAGAGGATTGTGAAGATGGCTAAACAATGGCTGAGGGCACTGAAACTGTGATTAGCAGTGTGCTGAAGTCCACAAAGAAAGCAGTTTTCCCTCCATTTTCCCTCCGCTTTGGGGGTCTGCAGGTGTGGGTTTCTCTCTGCAATGTTTCTAATTGAAGTGGCTTTGCAGAAGCAGTAATTGTTAACCCCAAAGAGGAGGTACAAGGACTCTGTGAAGCAATACCTCAGCCTTGGCCATATTGACTACCATCAATGGTCCACTCTGGCCTCCAATTGGGAGGCATGGAGACACACTTCCATAACACTGCTGATTCCTTTGAGAGCACACGCAGAATCAGTCTGGAGGAGAAAAGACAACGCAGAAAGAACCGTGCCTCACCAACACCGCCTATGGAGACTTTCTGCTGTGCCTTTTGCAACCGGACTTGCCTCTCTCGCATCGGCCTCTTTAGCCAGCAGCGCTTGCAGCAAGCGTGGGGAGAGCCCTTCCCAAATCTTCATTCGTGAAGCTTAGCCATGATGATTTGAATTGTTAACCACTTTGGGGGTTTAAAACAAGACAGATTTCAGGGTTTTTTTAGACATTCACATGTCATCCCGGATAAAATACTGCATTTCAGTATTGTGGGGTGTACCTCTACTTCTGGAAGCTTCAGGAACTTTGTTATTAAAACCACCTGCTTTCTGGATCTGTTGGGCTCAGGTTCGGAATGCATTCCTCCATGTTACTCCTCTGAAATACACACTCTTGAATTTCAACACCTCTTAAAATCCAGATTCTTACCTGTAAATTACTCCCTTTCAATTTGTGGCCAACATTAGGGGTTCCCTCGGTATGGCATATGGATGCTTTTGTATTCCTGCAGTAGGCAGGCATTCAGATATGGAAACTAGGACCCTGATCTGTGTGTGCTGTTCAAACCCAGAGAGGACAGGAATTGCTGTTCCAACCAGGCTAAAATCTAGTACTAGGAAAAATGCTCAGATGGCACAGAGGGAAAGAAGACCTTTAAGGTGATGGACTAATTTTTGGTAGCTGAGCAGCCTAACCACTGAAAAGACTTTTGGAAGGTATCTTGAAAAAGAAGAGGTTAAAAGGAGCAAAATGAGGGATTTTTGCAGATATATAATCCTAAATGGGATTGGAAATCTTTTTCAAAAGTGCAGTGCTGATGTAAATTGAATATTTAAACAACAGAGTTAACATCTAAAAAATGAAATTAAACATCATGAAGAAAGGCTGCAAAAACACTCTGAGAGGAAATCAGTCATCTTTTTTTCTAAGAACTTATACAGCAGGATAACATAGCCCAAGCAACTAGTTAGGAAGTCATTTTGAATAAAGACAGGTTTTGCTTGATAAGGAGAAAGGAACTTCCTTGTTTCTTTGTAAGCATGATGGAAAACAGACCTTAGATACAGGGCAGCAGGGGAGGTGGTGGTGTTGGAAGTACAGTAAGATTTCAACATGCTTTGGCTCCAGAACTTAGACAAGGACATTTGACATATATAATATAAGACTCAGATTCGTTATGACTGCTGGTAGCACAGACACCACTAACCTCAGCAGCCCTTAGGCTTGGTTGCCTTTCATGTGCCGAGCTGCTGCGTTAAGCACTCATAGTCTGGGATGAATCACTCCATCTAGAAATTGAAGAGACACCAGCAATGGCAGCGGAAGGAAGTCTGAAATAATTAAAACTTGGGTCAATTGGACTACATATAGGATAAATAGGATGTTTCTGAAGGGACCTTGGAGACTAAAATAGCTACAGACATCCAGTCTGCATGCTTTCAGCAGGACCCATGTGGTTTGAATGGCTCTGAGGCTGTTCTGAAAAGATCAACTTCCCAGGTGTGTAATCCCATTTACCTGCAATGTGAACATGTCTTGGCTGGCTGCTGCTCAGGGCACAAAACCAGAAGTAACTCAAGAGAGACTTTCCTGGAAAAGCTCAGATATCTGCAGACTTGGAGATTAAAAAGCAAGCTGTCTCCCAAGTTCAGAAAGACTGCCTGTAAAAGGCAGTATGACCAGAAATATGGGCAGGTTCATGTTGCCTCAGAAGCACCTCGTGACTGAATGCAGTTTTGACTGCACACTATCAAATATAGTACAGATGTAGCCTGAGAAAAATAGATAGTAAACCAGAATATAAACATTTTATATTGCTGCTGATAAATCTATGTGCTCTTGTTTCAAAAAAAGCATCTTAAGAATTGATACTGTAAAATATTTTCACTGAGATTCTTTCTTTTTGGGGGGCAGAGTCACTAAGGAGACAGGCTGTGTAAGGTACCTAATCACAGTCTTATGCTTTGGCCATCTGTTATGCATCAGATCATTGTGTTCTTACTGATAAAAATGCCTATTTCTCTGCACTCTCACCTGGCCTGAACTGTCTTTTACAGTGGTAACAATTTTGATCTTGACCTTATTTGAGTTTGGAATATTTTAGGCACATTCACCTCTTCCTGCTTGCTGACTTGCTGCAAGCTTCTCTGGTCAGCATGTAATGCACCCAAGAATTCCCTTGTCACTGAGCCAACAGAAAGCCCAACTTCACAACCATGTAGCTGAAAACCCAGCCTTGATCCTATTGAGCCCAAAACACTCCCAAAGCACTCTGCTTCCAGCAAGCCCAGCTGCCCGGGAAGGCTCAACCAGACACGGAGGGAGGGAGCACACTCATCTCACTCCCTAGAACCCACTTCTTAAGGACAGTGTTTGGTTCAAGTGCCCCATGGGCTTGACAGAAAGATGAAAAGATTTCATGAAGAAAAAAGTCTGAGCAAGAAAAATAAGAAGAGAGGAAGGGAGAGCAAAAATTTTCATACCTTTTTTTTAAGACTCTCCTCAGGGTGAATCCAAGCCCCCCATTCTCAACCTTTCTCAATTTGAGAATTGCTGTTTTATAGCTGTTGTTTCCCATGACGTTATACCTTGTATGACATTGTGTTGTAGTATAAACAGCATTTTATCATCCCTCAATTTAAAGTATGAGAAATAATTTGCACTATAAGTGACAAAAGACCTCCATCATAATGAATTTATAAACACTCTACCAAAATCTTAATAATTAATTATTGAATTATGGATGATTTATGTATATGTACATGATTGCAACAGTACTTTTATTAATCTATCAATAAAAATCTCTCACTCATATATCCTTTTTATGCATTAGTCATACAGTATTGAAATATCAAAATATGTTCAGGAAAAGAATCTACGTTGTTTTAGCATACGTGAAAGTCAGCTGATAAAATTTCAGTATGTGAAAGAAAACTAGAGGGAAGTGTTTCTCTGGGTGAATGTGCCTCTATTTTAAGGTAAGACAAAAAGAGTTTTAGTTGAAATTATATTTTTACCTAGCACAAATCAGAATTCTTCAAGATCCAGCTCAAATACATCAATTAGGTAATAAAACTTACCTGCATGAATGAGGTCAATAGCACGTTCTGAGAACAATAGGATCAGGACTTCATCTGTTAGTTTACAAATGTACATCCTGATGCAATTTTAAGTCATAGAGAAAACCAAGAATTTTAAGAGCGACAAATTTGGAAAAGTACATAAACAGGGATAACGAACTAAAATCACAAAGCCCTGAAAATTATTCTGTATTTATACTTTTCATAGGCTTTTTGCTCAAAAACAAATTAAAATCTGTTTGATGTTATTTTCACTTATGATATTGTCTCCAATTTGTCCTTGACTCACAATGAATGCAACACGAACATTTTCAAGCTTCTTAACCGTGCATGTTTCCCTCAGACTTAAATGTCCTTCGATTCCTTAGAGCCATGACCCTACAAATTGCACTGATCTCTTCTCTGACAGTGTTCACTGTTGACATACTTACTTTTTATAAGTGGATATTCTCATCTTTATGTAGTGCTCCTATTTCTATCGGTCTACCCTCACTCAAGTGCATTGAAAAACAGTTTTAAAAAATGGAGTTTCTTACTTTGGCTTTTCACTGTAAGCTTGTTTATACAGATCCATCTCGGCTGTGTATGTAACACCTGCAGAAACATCGTTCGGCTCTCCAAGTCCGGTAGGAAATGGTGCCCTGTCCTCAGATGCATTGATCAGACAAAGAGGCGTGCCATGCTGGGCAATGCCTCTCCTCCTTTCTCTCAGCTGGGTGTATTGTGAATCAATACCTGACTCTGGGAGGTCAAGTGGCTGGTGCTTTCTCTCATCCTGTAGGGCTAGAACCAGCTTTCACACTGCCCTGCTATTAGTAAGGAGGTATGGGACAACAAGGGCTAATTTTATAATTTAACTTTAAACTATTTTAGATACTGCCCAGGACACCTGATGCCAAAATACCGTAAGGTATTATAACCCAGCATTATAAACTAAAAATTACTATTTAGAAAGAGCATTCCAAAACCCTTTAATATGTTAAAAATGGGAATTTAGAACATCAATAAGCAGTTTCAATCCCAAATGTGAAAGTATTTTCAGTCAATGAAAAGACAAATGTGTGGATTTGAATGAGAATAGTTGAAAGTACTCTAATCACCAATGACAAATCCTACACAAGGGGTAAACTTATTTTTTAATTAGAAAAGCTGAGGTTGAAAGAGATGTAATTTGCTGTCAGATCTGACATTACTTGCTGTGGTCTTCACTACACCATATTGATTCTCCTATTTGAGTTCTTATCTTACAGATGGAGCCACACGAACAGATTCACGTGACACAGACCTTGTAGTCTATGAGTTTCAATTTAAGGTAGAATGTAAGATAGAAAACTTCAAAATTGTTAAATACTTTATTACTTCATTAGCTTCATTAATGCAGTTTAAGTATACATTTGATGTGCATGAGTGATAGTCATAAAGACTACAGATCTCAAACCTCTTTCCTTTTTTTATATTTCTGTACCTCGATTTGAGAATGGTTTCTTTGTGAAATAAACACTAAAAAGTGTACTACAATTCTGTTTAACCACATAACTCAATACTATATTTGATAAAGTACATGTTGCTTGCTTTTTAGCCGGTTATCTGATCTTCAGGGAAATACCAGAAAGTGGCTCAGAATTTGAATGTCTGAATATTTTGCTGCAAAATTTTTTATCATTTATGCTATTTTTAAGCGTATATTAATATTTCTGAATTTTCTGATTAATGGTTTTCCAATTTTAAGTAACACAGAGTAGCCAGTGACATTCTCTGAGTTTTACATTTTGTCTGTTTTCTCTGTACATTTCATAGCATTAAGTTATTTAATTTCCAAATGTTCTGGGGTGCTAAACATTTAAAGTCCCTGCACATAACATATTCTTACGTATTTTTAAGAAGCACATCTCTGTTTAGTTGTTCTTCTTGACCAGTCCTGGGATTAAAAAATTCCCAAAGTCCCAATACTATCAGATTTCATAGTCTAATTATATTGCTGTTGGCTTTTGACTGGATTATTTATTATGTCTTTACATTCCCATCAAAAATCAACTTAACATCCTGAACACTTATTATAAGGTTAGAATATAAAATACTAAATGGCCGGAAACTCACCAGCACCTCAGAAGAAAAAAAGAGGTGAAACTCTTGCTTTTAAATGAAAGTCAGTGTGGCTGAGTCTTCACTCAGTGACTTTCAAAATACTGCTTCTGCAGAAATGCTAATGCCTAGGCTCTGCCTTTCTTTGCCAGTCCAAAACTTTTTCTAATAAGGCATTGCTCAAAGGGTGGGACAGAGGTTTCAGATGTTGCTGCAGCTTGTACTTAACCATTGAATAGCAAGAACCATTTTGTTGTTTCTAGGAATTTTCAAGATTATTTTCCCGTTCATGCAACTGAAAATACCGAGTGCCGTGTGGGGGCTTTTTTGATCTCAAAACAAGCTAAATATCTAATAGTCAATAGAGCCAATGAACTATGCAACTATAGCTCTAGGGCACAAGGTGTCAGGGCTTGGCACTGCCATGTCTCAAGACCATGTCATGTATAGACATCTGGACACAAGACTCAGACATGGTGGCCTTATGAGCGTCCACTGAATGAGAACTTTCCAAAAGTACATTGAGTTATCATTGTTAATTCTAAGCTTGTTGAAAATCAATTCAAACCTAATCAGGAAATAGGTGAGAGTCATTTACTTGTTTATTTTTGGCAAGGTCTGTGTTTTAGAAAAAGTTTTATTACAGCAGTGGTGGGGCTTTATTTTATTTTTAGTTTGAGAGCTCTATGTATATATCAAATAGGTTTTAAAGTTAAAGAAATGTGTATCTGCAAGAAGAGATACTAGTTATGTTACTGTAAAGAGAAATAGTTACTATCCTGGTCGTAAGCCATTTCTCACTTATTGTTAGGAAATTAAGTTAGAAGCAGCTTACTAAGAAATAGCAGAATCCTCTGACTGTTGGTAAAAATGGTTCTCTTGTGTGTGTTCAGAATGCCAAAACTGCAGAGGGACATGCGGGGAGAGCTGCAGATGAGTTCTGACCCTTGGCAGGATCAGAAGTGTGTGGGGAACAAGGACACGTTGCCTTGCCCACACAGACAGCAATCCAGGGGTGGTGTGTTTGCAGAGCTGTGTTACACATTACGTGACATTGGCACATAGCGTACAAATGACTTTGAAAAACACCTGAGTCACGTGTAGCCCATGGATTTGCTGCATCCCACAGAACCTGAGATAGGCTGGGGGCTGCAGGAGGGGCTGATGGCCACAGGAGCAATACCAGTCACACAGTGGCGATGGCGCTTCCTTGGCTGGTTTGTGATTTGAGCATCTCCCATTCGTTGGGAACTTGCTCCTTTCAAACCTCCTGTGCGATGGATCCCTCACTTTGGATGCTGCACTGCGGTGACTTGGCATATAATACCCTGCTTCTAAAACACAACAGTGGGGCTCTTGCTGCCTTCTCTCTGCACCGCACACAACCATGTGCTGGGGCATGCCTTGAGTGTACAGTGAGTTCAAACCAATGGGATGAAGTTTCAAGAGTTCTACCTTTCATATGTGTCTGAATTTCCTGTGCAGTAGAAGAAGTATTCATATGTTTCTACAGTCTGGGGCAGAGGGGGGTTTTACCACTTCATACAGCCCCATCATTGTGCACGCGAACCTGAAATTATTTTGGTTTCCTTAATTATAATTGAATTTTTCCCGTTATCCTGTGTGTTAAACATGTTCCTGTTGTTTCTGCATCTGCTTCATTGACTCAGGGAGACCTCAAGAGTGAAATCAGTGCTTGCTGTTCTATCTATTTGCAAACAAGCATAACAAAAACTGCTCAAAAAGTAATTTTTGCCGTTGTGTCTTTCAGGCTTCTGGCCTTTCCACTGATCACATGAGACAGCAAGTACCTGAATGCTATTGATGGGCTTAGGCAACCCACAAAACTAATAATTTGAGTATGGCAATGTCATTGGGTTTGTTAACTCTGCAAATCTGGCATCATTAGAGGGTATGGAGCAATCTGTTTTCCATCAGCTTTTATTTCTTCTTTCCCAAGTGTGGTAATATGCCAAGACCAGAACTTAAATCTTGTCTTAAATTCAATTTTGCCTTAATGTAAAATGAATCAGTAGCATTATGTAATGTACACTGCATAGCCTACATGGCATTGTTTGTTTTTTTTTAACTGAAGAAAGGTGCTATTATGTTTGCTGAGGTAAATGGAAACAGATGTTTTGGAAACAGATGTTTAAGAAAATTAATCCTGAGTTGGCAATGTATGTTGCCAGTAGAAGGGGTCAGTGCTCTAAACAATTGAAAGAAAGCAGAAAGATTGCTGCTCTGTACTGCAGTCTTTTGCTGCACAAGATACACTGCAGGAACCGAGTAAGCATGGAATTCATTCAGCTTGGTAGCGGTCCAGTACTTCTAAGCTATTAAATGTATTTTCTCAGATGGAGTAGTAATGCAGCTGCATTGTGATTTGTCCCATTAAAATATTTTTTTCTTTTTATGGAGCTGCATAACTAATTTTGTTTTTTTTTTCAGTTTTGTAAAGTAGAAATTACGTGCTTGCAGTTAATAGAATTAAACAAGCAAAGCCATAAGCAGAAAAAAACTTTTGCTTTAATCTAAAGCAAAGGCCATTACCTATATTTTGTTTTAGATACGCATTAGTTAAATTTAAAAATGTAATGAGAATAGCAATTTCAACAATGAATACATTATGTAACTAATGGAGATGGATAATATACTGTGTCCATATCATGTGGCTTTCTGATTTCTTCTAAACAAGACATAAGGACAGGACTGAGAATCTAGGTGTTAAATCTAGAGGAAAAAAGGTTGCAGTGGACAACAGTTCTTAACACAGACAGCTCAGAGGGAACATTCTGTTTTCACCTGCATGGGGATTTTGCTTGGCTACTTGTCTTGTTTTGGGAAGATTGGCTTATTTTATTTTTATTTTTCAAAACTGAGGCTTGTATTTTCTTCCTGAATTAAAGACATTATTTGTGAGTCAAAACTAGAACTAAACCCTCTTTTCCCATAGGTAGTGCTAATTTTTTTCTTCTCAGCTATGAGTGTATCTCCAGTAATTTTCAACTGACTTTTCTCAAATGAATTTACTAGATACAATAGAGAAATAGCTCTCAGAGCAGGGATCAGAAGCCATGACTGCCTTCCCAAATGAAAGCTTACCATTAAGATGCCAAGTTCATGTTTTCTTACAGGCTTTGTTTCTATCCCATTAATCTTGATTTCATTCATGCATAGTGATGGCAGGGAACTGCAGAGAGATCAGATGGTCTGTTGCCCGTGGCCATGTATGAGTTTTGCTGACTGATGGAAAATGTGGCTTTAAAATCCCTGGAGCTGATGAGGAAGTTTAGCATAAATACTCATGTAATGAAATGTAAGCTAAGCAACTGTACAACAGTGTGGATATCACAGACATGAGCTGCATTTCCTCTCCCTGTCTGTTCATCTTTCTGGCTGTTGGGCTGCCCAGACTGAGCACTAAACTGCCTTCCTAAATCACACAGCTACCCCCTGGCTGTTCACAACTCTGTGGCAGACTAAATATTCATCCTCTCCCTTCATTACTCCCCTTCTGTGACTGTTTCACTGCGCCAATAACCTTGTTGTGTGTCAGGTTAAGTAACGGAAATACCCAGCTGCAAAGCATAGATTTTTCACTTGAGCTGGTATATACTATTTGGTTGCTTCCAATATTTCAGATAATTTATTTATAGCTCAGCTCATATCTATGTACCCTATTCTGATGTCTGCAGTGTTAATGTACCTACCCTTTATTTAAAATTAATACACATCAAATAAATAAATTAGGCAAATCCAAGTAATCTAATCCAAGCAAGTCCTTGTGCCCAGATCTGCATTATCCATGCTGGGAGGAAACATCAAGAAGATGGTAAAAAAAAGAAATAGGAGAATCCTATCAACAGTCTGGCAATATGCATATTTCCCTTATAAAGCTGTCCGTGAGAATTGTATTTAATTTTTATATGAGCTAAGAGAGTCATAAAAAGTTGTACAGTTCCAATATTCTGATCTGGTTTCTGCCCTTCTGCCAAATGTATTTCTTTGGATATCCTACCTACCATGCTACCTGCAGTAGCCCTAAAATAGAGACAAACAGGCCAGATGAAAGGCTTGGTTCTGTGAAGAAGGGAATAGTGATTTCTCCTTAGCTAAGGCCACACAGACAAAACTGCAGGTTTCCCATGCCTTCATTCCTCTCCTCTCACAAATCCACACTTTGAGGAAGCTAATTTATATTTATTCTGTATGGTAAAAGAATCATAATGACTGGTTGATGAATCAAAAATAATGAGAAACTGCCAATAAACAATGGCAAAATATTATAACGCAGAGATTTGGACTCTGTGAATTTACATGTAAATTCACTAATTTGTCTTTATTTTGTAGCAGCTAAATTTGAACTCATCAGTCAGTTGTACCAGGAGATCAAACATCAAGGCATGTTGCAGTTTTAGATTTAAGAGTACAGATAACATAAAGAAATTCTCTTGCTTAAGTTTAGGTATTTGCAGCGCTGTAGTTTTACATGTATGCTGAGGTCCTCCTGACCAAACTCTCCAGCAACTCATGTCAGTATTTGCTATGAAGGCATAAAGAACATGAGAGCTAACAGTAAACTGGATGCTTATCAGGTCAGGGAATAATCTTCTTCACACTTGTCTCTTTCTCAGAATGTTACGTATCATCTAGTTGACTTCTTCAAGGGGTAGTGTGTGACTGATTTGGAAGCATTGTTTGACAAGGCAACATCTCTCCATCTATTTGCCATTGTCTCCTTTTATTTTGCCTATAAAAATTACTTCGGTGAGATAAGAAGACTATAAAAATTTGCAGATGCTCTGTGGATATTTGATAGTTCAAGTTATTTTCAAAGTAAGTGTAAATCTAAAATGACACAGGGGGTACAGTAGATCACATCCATCAGGGAAGTGCTGAACCAATTGCATGTGTACAACCCAGATGGTCTGTTTGTGCAGAGCTAATCCCGTGTAGGTCTGGATGCTTTAGACTTAACATGCCTGGGCAGATCAACTGTGCTTTGTGCAATTACACAGATGCAGCTGAACAACCTGTGGCTTATTCTGCTTGTGATCTACAGATGGTCCAGCCCATGCACACCGAGTGTACTGTGTGTGCTCTGCAGTTACCTGCCTTACAGCAATTTATACTGCAAATTATATCGGTATATGTTTTGCCTGGGAAATATCAGAAGAAACACTATGATTCTATCCTCAAATGTTCTGTGTACCTTATTTTCCCAAACTTGAAATGTTTTGCCTGCTAATACACTGCTCATAAGAAAATCTCAGGCTTGGAAACATAGAACGAAAATAATCTCATTCCCTCCAGGAAAGTAGGAAAGAACTTAGTAAGAAATCTGTATTTTGTGTATACTTATATTCTTTCCTATGTTGAGTTACTAGTGTAATGCTAAAGAAAAAAAAAAAAGTCCATTTGGATAGTCTAACCAATCTGTAGTTATTCAATTAATATTTGATAAATCACTTGGTAGAAATCAGAAGGGTATCATTTGATTATTTGGCCTGGTATCAATTTTTATCCATCCCCATCAAAGATAAGTGAGAATAAATTCATTGACTATAGTAAAGAACATACAAACCTATTAGTTAACCACTGTGAGATGACAGATTAAAGTGCTTTGGGACTAAGACTGTAGTGAATTCTGTATGTATTGACTTTTAAATTTATATAAGATTTCTATTTGCAATTCTAAAGACTTAAAATCATGGAAATGCATGAAGAGAAGGAAAGCGTATCTATAATATCATCCTCTAATCTGCTGAGTAAAGGATAAAAAGTAGGTAATCTTCATAAAGCCTCATGAAACATTTGTTAAATACAGCCTACTTAAATTCAGTTACATCTAAAGGTGTATCAGGCTAGCTCTGTGTACGTTTGACAGACCTGGGAACATTCTAGGACTAATTATAGAAAAATAATACAGAGTTCCTTTCTATAGAAAAAAAATATAGGTATTATTAGAAAAGCCCACAGCATTTGATCTTTTTAAACTCAGTGTGTAAATACAGTAGCTGAATCAAATGTTTTTGCAACATAATTAATGGCCATGAAGCAGCTTGTTCCTGTGCGCTTGCAGGCAAATCCTGCAGGCTTTCCTCCTTGTCCTGCATGCCAGGTGGGGACATCACTGACCTACAAGGTGATCCTGACACAGCGCCCTGTGGTTCCAGAGCTCATCTCTGCTGGCTCCTCACATCTCCTCCCTCTTCAACACATGAGACTGCCCTTGCTACTGTCCAGCACCTCCCTCGCAGTGTGCCGGGACTCGTTTGGTGGGCTGTGCCCTCCCTGCCACTGTGGCAGGGAACACAGAGTGCTGTGTACAGTGGTGTTTGGACCATGAATGAAATTGGCAAAGGAAAAATGGCAAAGGGGAAAGCCACCCTCCTGGGTCTCACTGGGAGGAGGAGGAGAGGGAAGGGCGAACATACCTGTGCAGACTCCTTTGCTGAGGCCCATGGGGATTGCACGTGAGAAGAGAAGGTCTTAGTGCCTTCCTTTGCCCAATTAGCTGAGCAGAGAGAGCCCGTCCCTTCTCTCTTGAGTCTCTGTATCTACCTGAAGTCCCAGAGCATGTATTATCCACCTGCAGCTGTGTCATAATATTTGAATATCAGCTTAGGGTGAGATCTGTTTTCCAAACAGCGGTGCCACAGTTTGGGATCAGTAGAGTGATGTGCAGGCAGTTTCTTCTCCTTCTTTCCCAGTATCCACAAGGTGTGATTGAACAGTAAGAAACACTGTCAGAGTGTAAAAAGTGTGAGTTTATAACTGTTCAGTAGTTAAGCGACTGAAGCGTCCATTCCCAGGAATAACCAAAACCATGAAATAAGGGAGCGGAGAACTGTCTTGAGAACACTCCATGTGGAGGAAAGCAGGATTTTAAATCCTTTTTGTTTGAGGTACATTTTTTTAATATCCGTCCCCCCCCCTCCCCGAATGGACACAAAACAAAATTGTTCCTTTTCCCTTAGAAAGAAGGGAAATCTGTGCAGAACTGGTTTTGGCCTGAGTCTGTACTCTGCACGGGTGAATACTTTGTGTTTTGATTAGGGATTAGTTCCCTTTAATTTTTTTCAAGTGAGAAATTTGCCACCTTGATCCTTTAGAAGTCATTCCTCTGTTTTGGCGTGATGATCCTATACATCTGCGTGTAATATGGAGGGATTTAACTTTTTTGAGAAATCAAGAAAATTAAGTTTGTAGAGCCCATGAGGACTTTGACCCCTCTTTCTTACTTTATCCACTGTACTCCATTATCAGTACATACATGTGATTAAGGTGTTTGTGCTCAGCCTGCCATTAAGGATCTAGAGAACTTGGTGCTTATTACCTGATATATTTAGTGACCTTCTTTTTAATTTCCCAGGTATGTTTTTCTTTTTTCTGCCTTTATTTTTCATCTCATTTCTTACTCTTTTTTTTGACTTTGCCTTAGTAGAAAGTTTAGCCCTATCTGTCTTGCTGCTCTTCCTGTTCCTTTCCCAGTATTCTGTTCTTCCACCTGTGTTTTATTTTGATTTGTTTTCACCTCTGCACTTTTCTACTGCTAATCTTCCAGTCTTCCTAATTTTTGCTCTTTACATTCTTCATTTTCTCTTCTAATTCTTTCTACATTCATTTACAGTCTCTTCTTAAGCCATTTATTTGTCTCTGTTTTCCTCATATTTTCCAGCTTCCACAGTTCCTGGGGTTGTTTGTCACCTTTTAATTAGTTTTAATGTATTTTCCCCCAGCCATCTCTTCTATTCATACTTCTTTCTCATTCTGTATCTCTACCTTATTTCAATGGCTACTGACCTGCATTGATCCTTGAGTCTCCTCAAAGTCTGACTGATCATCTCATAAGGACCCCTGCAATGGGTGGGGACTGCATATTTCTCTTTACATTCAGGCAGAAGGGTTATATGCACCAGCGTGAACCCAAATACACATTTCATCTGTATGTCTGGTATCATCAGAAATCTATTCAGCAGCATGAAAGATGCCACATCTGTAGTTTTAACAGGACTTTTGTTTTTTCCTCTCCAATAGGTTTATTTTCTTAGTTGCAATATATAAATAAATATATATATTAGAATACTCCCAGAATTTTCCAGTTACAGCTATTGAATAAAGAACCAGATATGCAGTAACAGCTAATCTGAAATAAAACTAGGCAATTTCTCCTCTTCTTACCTAGAATAACTACCCATACAAAAACTTACTTAGAACAACTACTTTAATATTTCATAACACACAGACTTGGTTTTTATTTGTTCGGTAGAAATTCTGTTTCTAGAATGCCTGCTTTCTGATCCTGTTACTGAATGCATTGAAAATTTCTGTCTTACCTCTGATGAACTGTGTTATTTACAACTACCAATGTAATCCTGATTGATTCCAGAGGAGTGTGAGGTGGTCGTAATAGAACTAGAGTTATGAGGAAATAACATATTTGATTATTCTTAAATATAATGCTTTTTCTTATTTGAAGTAATAGACTATTATAATCCTGGAGTTGAGAAGTATTTGCAGTTTCAATAACTAGTGTATGAACTACACAAGTGCTTCTTACAAAGGTCAAATCACCAACTAAACTGCTTACTTTATCCTTCTTTACATAACATCAGCATGGTGTATTTTAATGTCTCAACATAGCATAAACAAAAGCATTTAAAAATTAAAAGTTAAATGTCATATATTTCTTAATATATTTCTTCATATATTTCTTAATTGGTGATTTCAACATATTTGTTTGCATTTTATTTTCTTCTTCCTTTTAGTATTTTCCTATGCAGAAGAATAAATGGTAATTAAAATGTGCAGGATGAAAAGATGGAGCAGTCAGTGCTTGTACCACCAGGACCAGACAGCTTCCAATACTTCACTAGAGAGTCTCTTGCAGCCATTGAACAACGCATTGCTGCAGAAAAAGCTAAGAATCCTAAACAAGATCGTAAAGACAATGACGATGAAAATGGGCCAAAACCAAACAGTGATTTGGAGGCAGGAAAAACACTCCCATTTATATATGGCGACATACCTCCGGGAATGGTGTCTGAGCCCTTGGAAGACATGGACCCATATTACATCAACAAAAAAGTGAGTCTAATATCAATCCTGTTCACATGCCAGTGTTTAGAGTGCTTTATCAGGTTCATTTCATTTTCGTGGAATGGATCGTGTAGTTACTTCCATATGTTAATGTGCAGCCAGAATCCATCCACCCTAATGGTTACTAACCTTTCAACCTTTTCTTCTAACTTGCATCAAAATTTATTCCTTTTCTGTAATTCAATTTATATCAAAGGAACATTTATATCAAACCTGAAACATAGTATGTGGTCTTTGACTATAAGCAATATATAATACCTATACAAACATGTGTATACATAATATGAATATACTTGCTGAACCTTAAAAAAGTGAATATACATTGAAACTGAGTACACCAGCATTCTCAAAGGTTCTTCAGATTTAAAACCAACAGCATGGACCAATGCATAGAAAATCTTGTTCCCAGAGATCTGCTTTGATAGCAAATTCTTAGGAATTTATAGAATCAATAGAGACACAAACGGGTAAGCAGAAAATATATGAAAAAGAGTGTAAAACGGATTTTCAACTTTCTGGTGGAACTGGCCTTGGACAGGCCGGGAATCCTTTCAGGATGGTTCTGTTGCACAACTCATATGCAGGAGAAAAAGTTCATGGTTTGTAGAGGTAGCTAGATTGGGTGATACTTTACTTATTGGATTCTGTGATTATAAAAACTCTATCAATATGGGATTTATTTTGACTTTCACAAACTACAGTATTCTAGGTGTCTCAGCTTGCTAAATTTCATGTGATTTATGAGTCCTATTTTGACAAGAGAGAAAATACTATATTAAAGAACAGTATTTTTATCTTTATTATTTGATGCCTCTGAAAGAGCCTTTATCTGCCATTCACAGCATATGAAGATTTATCTTTAAATCACAGTTCTACTTTTACAAAGATAAAAGACGTGTTTCTATAAAAGCAGGCTTTGTAGAGTTCTGTACTAATTGTGTCTGCTTATGATACAAGAGCCCACATAATTTTATCCCTACCTGCCCAGAGTTTATCCTGGACCTTTATAGCCAAATCTGTCTGTCTTGCGTGTCTTACAGTGAAAACAGGTACACTGTAGGTATGACCCATCATATATGTGCTTCTAAAGCCCTTCGGAATGGAAGACCCTTTCAGTCCCTTCACAAATGGAGCTGAAAATTTATTACATCAGCCAGATCTGATGATGGAGTTGCAAGAAGTGGAGAGAAACCAGCTGAACATATTCAATCAAGTTTCTGTGCTATTTGAAAGGAAGAATGTTTTTATTTGCACACTAAATGACTTTAATAGGCTGGTCACGTACCCTCTGGGATTCTCTTCTTTCTGCTGAAGTCCACACATGCTCTCTATGCAAATGCTTTAATCTTCTACAGGACAGAAATAGAAACAGCCCTGTCAGTCTAAGACAAAAATTTCTTACATTCTGCAATCTTCTCTATTTTTTTCTTCCTTCAGTAAAAAGAAAAAAGACTTTCCTAACAGAATTTCAACATCTATTTCAATTTTACATAAGTAATTTTACTTTATAATACCAAATTTCCTGATTTTCTTACCTAGCTGTATATGTTTTCTGGAAATACTTTGGTCTTGTTTCACTTGTAGTTTAAAAGTACTGGCAGCAGTTGATGCTCCTGCAAGTCTCAGAAGGAGAAATACTTTGAAAAAACCTTAAGCAGAAGTGAACATCTCCAGGAAGATGTGTAGGACCCTTAATGCTCAATGTACTTATCTCTTTAACATTTAACATTCCAGCTTCTTCTTCACCCCTCTTTGAATTCCACTTTGCAAAGCCAAGAAGTCCATCAGCACACTCTCTTTTGATGTAACAGTCTGACAACTGCTGCACAATCATTAGAAATTTTATGTTTCTGCCTGGGGAAGCATCTATCTGAAATGTCATGGATCTAATGAAAAACACCAGAATGAAGGAAAGTATTTATTTGGAAGAAAGGGTTAGGACAGGTGTATGTACCATCAGATGCCACCTCTGTTAGGATCTCTGCATGAACTACAGCTGATTTGTCAACAGACACACTCAGTTCAGCTTTCAAACTTTCAAATAGGGAATAGAAATGGTTGCCCACAGCACTGATCAAATGACACTAATGAATGTCATCATGGTGTTTATTTGGGAAACTTGTATAGGAACTTTAGGAATAACTTTTTTATGTCAAATTCAGGTCACAAAAGAGATCATCCATCATTTGCCTCATATGCAAGTATTGCATCCCACTTGGTGGTGTGTTGGGGAGGGGGGTTTTCCTGTTTTTTGTAGCAAGATTGATCAAGTACACTGTATTTTTGCATGCACTGAATGTTGAAAGATCATCTAGAGTTTTACATTTCATCTTTGGGACTGCTTTTTTTTCTAAGCAAAAGGTTTGTGCATGCCATGATTTGATACAGTTTAATATAGAATAAGACAGGAATAAATAAATGTCTTGAACTGGTTTATGCCTAAGGTAGCCCTAAGCTGAAAAGTTAAAATGTGAAAACCTGTCAAGAGAAGAAAAAGCAAATACGTATGTTAATTTTACGGTTTTGTAATTGTTGTTCTATGCAAAACCTACCACCAAATAGGACATATTCATGCTTAATATTAATCTGAAGTTGAACAAAAAAGGAAAAAATTAACAGCTGTCTGACAACAGAACAGCCCATTATAGCAGTTTTACACACTTGACAGTATTTTTGATTTACAGGGTATCACAGATAGCCTGAATGCCAGCAACTGTACCCTTGAAACATAATTATTGTGTTAGAATAGAATACAATACTGTTCTCACATACTTACGATTTCACTATAATGAAATGGTGCTGACTGTGGTGGCCAGTGATTCTGGTCTTTAGAACGGTGAAGTTTAGCATCCTAAAGCGTGGCAATGCTCTTTGGTGTTTTGGGTTTTTTTTTTCTTTTAATACGTAACTGAGTAAAAATGAACTGGAACTTTGTTCATTTTTTGTGTTCTGCTTCTGTGTAAGTGCAAATCAGTGTGTTCCCAGCATAATAGTGACTGCCTGTTCATGCTCAGGCTGCCATCACAAAGGATCAGTGATGTTCACATCACTGTCTATAGATAAAAGATCGGCTGGAACCCCCCTAAGATCCTGACCTGTGGGCATGGATCAAAAAGTGGTCCACTTGGTCCCATACTTTAAGGGCTGGCTCTTTTCCCTTAAACCTTGCTGCTGCATTCAAGAGGAAGGAGACAATAGGTGGAACTAAATGGGTAAAACCTTACTTTCCTCCTGCTATAATAGAGATGCAGCATTGGGGTTTGCCATTCCATGCCCTGCCTCTTGCCAGAAGGATCTGAATGATGTCTGTTAGAAAAGATGCCTCCTTTTGTCCTGGCACTTGGTAATCTCAGTCACTGATCTGATCAAATCACTAACTCCTGGGTTTCACAGACTTGTCTTGGGTTGCGAAAAATTAGAAAATATTCTGTAAAACTGCTTCACTGAACTTTGTAACATCAGTAGTGGTGAATGCACTAGTGATTTCAGAAATTTTCATAGTTGGAAGTGAAAGAATTTTAAGTGAAAAGTTCTAGGAAAGCAAACATTTAAGGACTTGCTAGAAAACATGGTTTCAAAAGAACCACAAACGCAAGAAATGGCAACTTCCCATGTGCCATGAGTCCCTTGTTCTAGGTGCTGCTGGAGTTTTTCCTGAGAAACTGAGGACCCAGCTCAACAATATGTCACCTTCTGTCTTTCAGAAGGTCCTGTGAGGTTTGAGAGGGTGTTTATTTAACTGTAGGAAGTGGAAATGCAATGGGGTAGCAGTCAGCCTGCTAACTGTAGCCTTCCAGAAACTACATTTAAAGCTAACTAGGAGGAAGGAGAGGAGAAATAAGGTTTTGGGAACTCTTTGTCCCAAGAGGTTCTCAGAGACCGTATCTTTGTTCAGTGTTGACTATTCTTCTCTCTTAGCTGCATCTTCTTAAAACACTAGTGCCCCTCCTTTGCTCCTCTAAGAATGCAGTTTCTGGCTTTATTTCAAATATGGCAGAAGTTACAGAACTGGGTTTTAGGTTACAGATGCAAAAGCAGCAAATCAGGGACTTCTCTTCAGGGAATTCTTTGAATTTATATTCAAACTCGAATACTTTGAGTGTGAGCTGGGTTTGTGCCTTTACAAAATGAATACAGTACTTTATAAAACATAAGCCCTAAAAATTATGCATAACCCTTCATATGCGAGAATTAATCTTGCAATTCACTTGGACTTTTTTTAGCTTTTCTCAGTGTATGTCTACTTTGTGCTGACAGCTTTGGGTACAACACTTCATGTTCATCCACACTGCCTACACATTGGCTTTCATCTGGCTTGGGAATGGAGTGACATATAGCAGGCATACCAGGGAGGTAAGCTTACACAGGGGGTTGGATAACAGCTCTTACCTGTATTTTTTAATAAAAATTCTTCTTCAAAGATAAGATACAACTTTAGTTCATGCGTAAGGCTAGGAGTGAGATGACCAACAAAGTCATTCTGAAGGCTCGAGTCATAAAGATGGTTTGAGTGAAGAATTAAAACAGAGTTAGGGAATTTGTCTTGTTGGTTCTGCTTATGCAGGGCAGCAGAAAGTAGAACAGCTAAAATAGCAGCAGCTTCCAACTGAAACTGGAGCTGTGCCAGCATGCTGTTATTTTCCATAAGGCATGTTAGAAAATAGATGTATGTTTAATATGCTGGTGTTCAAAGATTTAAAAAAAAAATGTAGGTTGACTAAATGTAGGTGGTGTAGTCTTAGATACAGAGCTAGTAGAGAGTGTGATTTTTTTAATACATTTTGTCAACTACCACTTAGCTACAAAAGCAAAGAGGATGAGTTGGAGGCTGCTGAGATGTGAGTCTCGGGGGCTGGGGAGACCTGGGAGGAAAAACTCACCTTCCCCCTCAGGGTGTGAGGCTTTAAAACATTGTGCCAAAAAAATCATTCATCTGCTTGGTTGCTTCAGTAGTTGAAGTGAAAGCTTCATTTAAGGTCAGGTCATCTGCATGTTGTTGTTACCTGTAAGCCATAACTGGAAGTGTAATTTGGAAACGTTAGCTCAGGCTGTCCTCAGCTTCGTATGCAGTTTCTCCATTTCTGTGTAGAAGCAGAGAAAACATCTCTTATACGATTCCTACACATCCTGAGTTTGGAGTCGAGCCAGTGTAAAGTCTAACTCGTAAAGTCCCTTATTCCCAAGGGGTTTGGTGTGTCTGGGAAGGTGTGCTCTGTAAAGAGAGCTATGGCAGAGAGACAGCTCAGGGAAGAAGCCAGCAAGGGAGTTGGGACCTGAACAACTTTTCCTCAGGGTTTAATCCTTGCTTCTCCTCTGCCTTCAGTACTTGTTATCTGTAACAGACTGGTGGAAACCCTCATCGCCACAACTCCCTCCATCTCTTCTGGGCTCCTAGAGATTTCTACCTATACTTAACAGTTCATACATGCTAAGCTTTCCAAATCTCAGCAAACTGAAGAATTGTCCTTCTTGAACCTCATTGGCATATTTTCTCTGTCTCTCATCCTTCACAGAAATAATCTTATAGTTCAGTTGTTTGCAGTCTTGAAGTGGTGCTCATGGACACCAGATGAGATCAACATACCCTTGCCCACACTTCCACTTACATTCTAGTTTGCAGCTCATTTTGTCACATGCAAATCAAGGAGGTTTTCTCACAGCTTAATTGCAAAATATACAACTGTGACAAAGAAAAAAAAAGGCAATTTTAGACATTTATCTTTCATTTCATTTGAATTTAGGTTATAATCCTTGCATCATCCCTTCCACTGGATGCAGATTTCTTCTGAGTTGCTGAGCCTTCTGCAGTGTTTTCCATTCTTTTCTGATTGATCTTGCAACTGAAGAACACTTTAGTGACACAAAGAAACCTGGCAGTCCATGTTTCCTGTGCTGCAGTGTGGATATTGCAGCCATGGTGGCCTGCAGTGGAAGCAAAGCAGTGCTCCTACTATTGCCCACTCTCCAAAGCACAAAGACCAAGAAACAGACGAGGACAAAAATCATGAACAAGTTGCATCAGTTTCTAGAAGGTTTTCTAGTTAGTGAGACTAATATATCATTAACACCTACAGGTGAGGTTTCCCTGCTTGTAGTATTTCAAAGCAGAACAAAGAATTTTCTTAGAGAAAACATAAATAATTTTATTTAATTTTTCTGCGTCTTTACTGACAAGAAAGGCATGTAAATGTATCATAGTACTATACTGAGGTGTTTAATGAAGATGTATAAAAGAATTAATAAATTTAATTATATTTTCTTACGTCAGGTATATCAGGTAAGTACTGGAAATAATTTTTATTTTAAAAATTAGTCATGGGTTTTGTGTATTAACTGTTCAAAAAGTTACAATTTTGGTGTTTGGTCACTTGGAACAGTTTTTAAATGAGCATTTACTGTACATAAACACGTATAAAATGTCTTTTCTTTCTCTTTTTCAGACCTTTATAGTATTGAATAAAGGGAAGGCAATCTTCCGATTCAGTGCCACCTCTGCCCTGTACATTTTAACTCCCTTCAATCCTCTTAGAAAAATAGCTATTAAAATTTTGGTACATTCATATCCTTTTTTAGTGGTTGTTCAAAATGATACATACTGAAATTGAGAAAATACGTAACTATTTAATCATAAATAGGCTGTCATTTTTATTTTACAATGGAAGACTTATGGTAAGGTTTTATAAATATGAGAAAATACATATATATTATATATGTGCATTGATTTTTGAATCAAATTATTTTCTTGAATTTCAATTCTTGTGCTGTAGATTTAAGAATCTGTCTTGATTAATTTTTCAGAAAAGCTTTTACAGATTTATTTCCAGATTGAATATTTTTGCATCCCAGATTCTTTCTTGTGCTAGAAGCAGTTACATATTTAAAAAAAAAAAAAAAGGCAGTTTGTGCTCACAAATTCCAGAAGAGCTCTGTTTTGCAAGCAGTTAGGCAAATATGCAGCTGCTCAGGATCAGCCAGCTCAGGGTATGTTTCCAGTGCCTCTCCGGGGTCCTTCTGGGGCCATCCTCAGGATCCCTTTGATCTGTGTTCCTGGAAGCCTGGCTCATCCGTGCTGATTCTCACATTCCCAAACCTGCCCAGCTGCACCATAAGCCTCTGCCAAATTGAATACGTTGCCAGAGAGCATCGGCAGCAATCCTGCAGGCGGTTTGCAGAGCATCTGTACGTGCAGATGGTGGACAGATCGGGGGACCAGCATTGATGGGATGGTGCACAAGGGAAAGTTTCAGACTGACATGTGGGATTGCTGCCTGACGATCGTAACACACTGATGGGAATTTCTAGTGGGTGCGATTTTGATGCACTTGGTTGGGGTTTTTTTGTAAAACCTCAGGACTGGAAAATGTAGTTACCAGAAAACTTCAGTGTGACAATAAGAATTTTAACACTGACAAGTTGTCAAAGCAGAAGCCTTATCATTAGAGACTGCTGGCAGAATTTTCTAGGTCTTTGCAAAAAGTAAGGAGTGAGGCTGATAGTTGCTGACTCAGAATACCTTTTCGTCTGAGGTCCTGGGAAGTTAAAGCAGTGAGAGAAGGGGAAGAAGTTGTCTGGAAAGGAGTCAGGAAGCATTTAGGGACAGTAGCTAAGGGACCTGACA
Source organism: Grallaria varia (assembly GCA_013396735.1). NCBI lineage: Eukaryota > Metazoa > Chordata > Aves > Passeriformes > Formicariidae > Grallaria > Grallaria varia. Next base: position 301,456 of record VWZG01000227.1, read on the forward strand.
GAGACCTACACACACAGTGGTGGTGATGGTGAGAAAACACAGCCAAATACTGTCAGCTTGCAGCCTGCAGTGAATGCTCATCCATTCACATGACAGACTGATTTACACCACCTTCCAACCCTGCTTCTGGGCGAGCTATGGGTAATGCTTTTCACTGGCATACTGGTTACTGAGTTTGGTCTTGGTTTTAACTTTCTCCTAATTGTGTTCAAAGAATATCCAGCTGGTCTTGGTGGCAGTAATAACAAAAGAAATTCTAATAGACAGTATACAATTCCAGTATTTTTCCTCCTGTCTATTAACTGATTATGTGATTCTGTAATTTAGCTCTACTGTAGGAGCAGGTTTCCTTTCGTTGTATGGACTGATCTGCTTTTGCAGGCAGCCAACTACTGGAGGGGCTATTTTTATCTTAGATTTAGACAGGGTTTTGAGACTTTTTTTCTTTTTTATCTTAAACATAAGAATAGATGTCTAGGTTCTGTCATTTTCTTATTCTTTCTTTTTTAAAAATTATTATTCGTTATGGCATAAACACTGAAAGCATTTTAACCAAGGACCATGTAATACGTTCCACGCTGCAGTTTAGATTTCAGCTGCTTATACAAGGTTAGCCACCTATACAAAAAAGATTAGGGAGTAAACTTGATTGTTATTTTTAATAATTTTCTGACTTGTATTGATAGATTCTACTGCCCTCACATTCTCTAGTGGGTGTTTGCCATTTGTTCCTTTGTAACAAAAATGTGCCTTTCAGTGTGAAAAGCAAATGCTGAGCGCAAGGAAACAGACAAATCAGTTGGCAAACCTTCATCTGTATGTCCTCCAAATTCTCTGAACCTCTGCATAGGACACTGATTACATGTGCCCAGACATGTGGGCAGATGTTGCTCCCCCTGCAAAGAAACAGAATGTGTCTCTTCCCAGTGTTCACAGATGTTCCCTACAAATATTCTTCCTCACTGCTGGCACTTATTGTAATGCTGGATACAGGAACTGGTAACAGCATGAATTTCTCTCTGCTGACTCACCTCCTGATATTCTTTCTGGGTTGTTTTTTTTTTCCCTTTTGCCTGCCTGACTTAAGATAGAGCATGGAAACTAAGGGGGGCAACACAAGAGTGATGGAAGATGGCCAGACTTTGACAATTAATAAGAAAGGATGAAAAGTTGAAAATAAGTGGAGTGTTGAGCAGAAAAAAAAAGGGAGGTCACAGTGGCTGGAGCTGCAGAGTGTTAGGGAATGTTGGAAAGGAATAGGGAAATACTCTAGAGAAAATGTATAAGTACCCCTGTGCAAGTCTTTGGAAACTGAAATTACAGTATTCCTCAGAGTGGCCTGACTGCCAGCAGGTATCTATGAAACAACTGGCAATTTTTGATTTTTCCCGGTCTTCATCTTCCCCTATTCCACACAGGCAATAAGAGACTTCAGCTGCTCTTGTAATGGCTTGGCTTGAGGCTGTGTTGTGCCTCTAACTCTACTGCTTGCCTCTTTGGGAAGAGCATGAAAAAGACAGTTCATTTCCATGGAGAAGTTGTCATAGATCAGAATTGTTTACCTATGTGTGTAGTGGAAATGGTAAATTAAGAAAATGTTGAGCCTGTACATCAATCACTCAAAATGTGGGAGAAGACAGGAGAGATGCACAGACATTGAATGTGTCAGCTATGTTTGAGATTCCCATAAGGGAAGGCATGGTCAGCATTTATATTTCAAGCTATGTTAGCCCTTACTGAGCATCTGCTCCCTTGCAGCGTGAACAGCAGCTCGGGCCCACAGCTCCCAGATGTGGTGGGTTCTGGGCAGGGTGAGCAATGGGCAGGCACCTGCCTGCAGCCTTTGTTACAAATGATACCAGGGCACTTAGCTGGGAGCACACAGCACAGGGATGGAACCTCAGCTCTCCTAAGAGCAAACTGCACTTTAACTCTTTCATGAGATGATAGCCAGGCATCTCCAAGTTGGATTCCAAAATGGATTCTCTTTATTTAAAGGAATTTCCCAATTATATTAAGACAGACTCTTTAGAGCTGTTTGTGGACTGTGATGAAAAGCATTGTAAGGCATTCCAATAATTTATTCTAGGGCACTGAACAATTTTTACTGTACAGAGCTTGTATGACAACATGATCTCCAAAACTAATTTAGTCACTCATTGAAATATATCACGATATTCACTGCTGAGCATTTAGACAAAGGTCCCACACCTCTCTGTGGGGATCAGACAGCTAAATCCTTCCCTGTGATTTGAATGTTCAGTTGAAAAGGTATGCTCAAGTTTGAATTTTTCAGTAGCTGTAAGCAATGATCTTAATGATAGCACTTAATTTTCTCATTTAGTTTGGACCATGATGTTACTTCTCCTATTCCTCCTTCACCAAGAGTGAAGATTTGGTATTTTGTCTTGGGTTTGGTGGTGGTGGTAGTGATTTTTAGTTTGATTTCTAGTTCATTTTGGTTTTGTCCCCAATACAAAAATATGCCTCATACAACAACATGCAATCTACTTGATTAAAGAAAAAAAAATTAAATCCTGGGCTCTCAGCAGATACAAGTTTAGCTGTAAATAGCTTTCTTCAGTTTTAACTACCTTCTTTTGCAGTTATATTGATGCAACTACTTTTAAGGAACACATCATTCAGAGAGATGACTAGAGAAAAAAATCAGTTAACCATTTGGTATACGTATGGAGGAGAGCTTATTTTTTGCTGCCATCATGTGGACGTTTTGAGTCAGGCTTTTGTCTAGCTTGGTAACAACATTTCAAACATTTCCCAATGTTTGAATACTTGAGTTTATTGCTACAAAAAGAGAAGGACGGCTGTAGAGCCAGTGATTTGATAAACCAAGGACATTGTATTGAGCATCATGAAGCCCCAGTGGGTGGTCCCACCTCCCCAGCACCAGCCCCTCTGAGCTGTTAGTTGTGGATTTATAGTCCTGGAATACCTAAATGTTCCTTGATGGTACTTCAAATAAAAATTAATTGTCACCAGTTTTAATCTTCACCAGTTTTCTGTGCTTGTCAAGCAACTGACCACAAGGTCCTATTGACCCATTTTCAAATTATATCATTGGTAGAACCAGAGGCTGCTTTTGCTGCTAATGTGTGTTTTGAGAGAGCCCAAAAGCAATGTTGAAAAATTATTGACCTTAATCTGTGAGCTCTCTGTGGATTTCTTTTTCACTGACTGAAGCATATACTGCTAAGCTAGTGTTAGGGAAACATGGAATGTGGTCGCTTCAGCAATTAAAACCAGTGTTCTGTGTTCTGTTCTGGGGCTTTTGGCAGGCTGGCTGTGCTAGGTGCTGGAGTGGCACTGACTCAGCTCAGTTCTGACTCAGGGTATATTGGAGAAACATTTTTTACCTTGCATATGCCAGCACATGAGTTTAGTACCAAAACTGTAGAACTGAAAGATTAAAACTTATTGTCATGCCAGGTACTTAAGGTAAACTGCATTCTTCTGCAAGTTATTTTGGTTTTGACTGTTGCTGAGCTGGCATTACCTCCTTCACCTCAGTACCAGCTGAAAACAAAACAGAGGACACCAACAAATCATCATCAGAGCATCAACAAATCAAGAGTAATAGTGAAGTTTAATGTGCTAAAGTGAAAACTGCAAGGTTAAGCAAGACACATGGTAGTGTTTCCCAAAGTCTAAAATATTTGTGTAAGTAGCAATATTTTACTGTACTTAAGATATATGACTGATGTGATATTTTGTGAATTACTGTTGTGTTTTCCTTAACTGTATCTACATTATTCAGCATGCTTATCATGTGCACTATTTTGACCAACTGCGTATTTATGACCATGAGTAACCCTCCAGACTGGACGAAGAATGTAGAGTAAGTTGCACGTTATTTAAATATATCTTTGGCTGTTCCTCTGGGAGTCAGCATGCCAGTACCTGCAGTGTAAGGTATGCTTAAAGGACTGTCCTGAGGAACTGCTGCTATTTCCTTTCTAAACTTTGTAGAAGTGTTGAATAATTATTTAAATCTCATTCTAGCAGAACAATTGGGTAGGGAAAATGGAAGCTGTTCACATAGTGTTCTGCTGAGATCGCACTGTTTTGTTTAGGGGTTTGGTACTTCCCCGATATTTTTACCCTTCCTTTACACAACTGCATCAGTCGCTGAACCACGGCCATCTACATGTACATGTCAGTTAAGAACAACATATAAGCAAAAGTATTACTGAAGCAAGAATTTGGTGCACACTTCCATTCTTCCTGCTCTAGAGTAAATATGAGATGTTTTAGACATTAGTGATTCAGTAACTTTTAAGCTCATGGCTTTCTCAGTTAACACTTAATGGACCTAGTTTTGCATATTGTTAAACTGATGTCACCAATAAATATTTAATATATGTTACTTATTTGATGGATTTGTTTATTTTGATTTATGTACAAGATCAGAACTGCTGTACTTCAACAGCAGGTCACAACTAATGCATGTAAATACACAAGTGTCCAACGCATACAATGCATTTTAGAAGAAATTGCTTATTTACTGTATTTCTTCTGCAGTTTTGAAATTAAAAAACTCTTTCATTTGATCATCATGTTTCTGCCAGATTACCAATGTAAAAATATTGCTACTTATTTTGATTTAATTTTTACTATATTTTGCAGGTATACGTTCACTGGAATTTACACATTTGAATCACTAATAAAAATCATTGCAAGGGGCTTTTGCTTAGAAGATTTTACTTTTCTTCGAGATCCCTGGAACTGGCTTGATTTCACTGTCATTACCTTTGCGTAAGTTTTTGTTTTTTGCTTTTTCTTTGAAAGTGAAGGGCAAAAAGGGCATGAAATTAGTATCAGTACATATCAATTTTGTTAAACAGAAAATCTTGTGTGGATTTACTATTTTCTAAAACAATTTTCACGTTCTAAAATGCATATTTTGATGTAAATATAAATACTGCAGAAGCCATTAGTACAGCTAGTATTAGAGAGGCTAATTTCATGTCCTGCTTTTTTTTTTTTTTTTTTCTGAGCAGAAAAGGAGCTTCCCTTTGACTTCATTCTCCAAACTTACCAATCTAGTTTAGATTAATTTTAGGCTTTCAAAGTAAAATCAGTGCGATTCACTTCAGAGACATTTAATTTAGGTGAAGGCTCTGAAAGTATATTAATACAAGGCAAACTGCAGTGAAAGGTAAACCTCTGACTGTTGCTATTTAAGTTTTTGCTAAAAACGCCAAAGCGGTCTTGATGAAAGACCCAAGTAAGTAGCATAAACTTTGCCTAAATTCTGAATAACTGTGATTTAATCCTACAGGTATGTAACAGAATTTGTAAACCTAGGCAATCTTTCAGCTCTTCGAACTTTCAGAGTATTGAGAGCTTTGAAAACTATTTCTGTAATTCCAGGTAAGAAGTAACTGGTGTTAAGGTGTTAGGCCCCTCGTGCCTCCCAACTGTTCCTTTTTATCCTGTCATTGTGTTTGTGTGTGAACTCCCCTATTACAGATATGTGACAGAGTTTGTGGACCTGGGCAATGTCTCAGCGTTGAGAACATTCAGAGTTCTCCGAGCTTTGAAAACAATATCAGTCATTCCAGGTGAGAGCGAGGTTAAACACTGAGGCTGACTTTAATTCACTAAAATGGAAGTCATGTTTTTTTAAACATAAATCTTATTTCTTTCTGCAAAAAAAGCAGGAATCAGAAGATGTCAGAATTCACTGAAATCTCTGATTCATTGCTTTTTAACATGAGCACTTTCCTTTTGAAATCAGCCTTTGAGTTTAACAGATTCTTGCATGAGACATTGCAGTACACAGTGTGTGTGGTTTGCATCGTATGACGTCAAGCTTTCTTCTCCACATTCAGTGAATATCAGTAACCCTGAAGTTTTCTTACCCATGTGTATCCTATCTACATGATGTTATGTGGTATTTGTTGTGAATCTTTGTGTCTGAAAAATAGAATTGTCTGAAATGTTGACTTAGTAAGAAGATGAAGGAATAAGATAATAAAGAATAGCATGGGCATTGCATGGGGGATTTATTATCTTAAAAATTTACAATTTTCCAAACCATTTCCAGTTTTATAGCATTAAATTTAACCTCATTTATTGTTGAACAGGCTTCTTACTACTGTCTTCTAAATCTAGTATGTTATAAAACTGATAGTAGCAAAGGTTTGGAGCAAGAGGTATTGACAAATGAAAAGAAAGAAGACTTTTGTGTGAGATTCATGTACAGCATGAATAAAAAATAGTTGCTTGTTTTATCATTAAAACAAGTATTTTGAAATATATGCAACTCATTCCATTCACGGTTTCAAATGAACATAAATTTCAGCTGTTTATTCATTTTCACAAGTGGAAAAGCTCTTCACAAAAATGTTATTTCACAGACATTACAATCATTTATTTGGGCTTATGCATGAAAATAACTTTACTGGGAAACACTGTCATTTTTATGCTTTGAAAAAGTTTCCAACATCAGAATAAAAATTCCTTTCCATTTTCAGGCTTGAAGACTATTGTGGGAGCCCTAATTCAGTCTGTGAAGAAGCTCTCAGATGTGATGATCCTGACAGTGTTTTGTCTGAGTGTATTTGCACTGATAGGACTGCAGCTGTTCATGGGCAACTTGAGGAATAAATGCCTGCAGTGGCCTCCAGACAATTTTACTTTGGAAACAAATATTACTTCCCAGCTAAACAGCACCATAGGTGAAAATGGTACACTGGTTAATTCAACAGTGGCTCCATTTGACTGGAAGGGGTACATTGAAGACGAAAGTAAGTATTGTCTGCACAATTCTCAGTTTGTGGCTGACCCAGTTCTTAGAAGTAAGGAGGGGAAGGGATGATGCATTTACTTAAGACGGAGCAGAAGTGCTCTCTCTTGTGGTCTGCTCCAAAGGCCTCTGTGGAACAGGGAACAAGGAACATGGTCTCACTATTTGATATAGCTCTTTTCCCCTTTTAAAGTGCAGTACCAATATCTAGGCATTTCTCCTCCACACAAGGCATACTAAGTAGAGATGAAGGATGATGTGGTAACACAGTGTCTTATACTTCTGCCTTATATATCCTATATAACTTGCTGTTGTTTACAATTGTATCATTGTTCAGGTTTTGGTCTACCTGCCCCAAATCTTTTACAGATTTCCACCTCATTCAGTTTTCACTTTGTATTTGCACAGTTCATTGTTCCAGCCAGAAGTACCTTATTTTTTCAGACTGTCTCTCCAACTGTCCTGGACCTTTTAAATTGTAATTGTTTCCTCAAACTCACCACCATCCTTATCTGATCAGTATAATTTGCATGTTTGGTAAGCATTCTTCCATAATCTAGATTAGTTAAAGCCTTGAATAGCAATAATCTTAGACAAACATCTTCAGAAATTGTTTTGATGCATCTTTCCACTTTGATAATTTCCCAAAGTATGATTTTCCAAAGATTTTTGCTGATTCAGAGCAGTCTGGCAAACTGAGAGTAGATAAAGAAATGCATTTCAGTACAGTTAAATGTGAGAGGACAAATGTAAGCTCCCAATCCTACAAATAATGCTGCACAGGCCTTGTTGAGACACTTCTGCATGCATAGAGACTGTAGTTGATGGCATACAGTGAAATTTACTTTTGAAGTAAATTAAGAGCTAAAGGGGGGAGAGGGATAGAAAAGGGAAGGGGAGAACTGACCACAGTGATCAGCTGCAAAAGAAGTGGTGGGATCCCCTGCTCCCTTGGGTGTCCTTTCTAGTGCAGCAGGGCTCACAATACTTTTCCCATAGCAACTGTAAGTTTTTCCTTAGAATCTCCTCAAATTCCCTACAGCTCGCTCCTTCTTACTGTGCTATTAGCACTAATTGGAATGCACTTTGATCAGAGCGGGTGCTTCATGTCTGGTTGGTCTTTAAGCTCGTTACATGCATGCTATTAGGTCACCTAATATAAACCAAAAGCTACAGGTAAGGAGCAGGAAAAAAGGGGAGAACGGGGAGTGAATCTCAGACCAGAGACAATTGCTTCCTGTGAGTACCTGCTGTGTCAATAGTGTGTTTGCAAGTGTAGTGTCATGAGAATAAAAATTGCATTTAAAACGTCATGAGAACATAGGACGAATCGTGCCACAGAGGCTCTGGAAAACATTGCCACAGCAGCTTCTGTGCGAGGCTGCAGAGAACAAAGAGGCAGGATATAGAAATGCGGTTGGGAAGCCCTTAATAATAGAGAGGCTGAGGCACCTAAGGCACTGTGGAGCAGCCAGGACTGACAAACTAGGGCTAAAACTCTGCAGCCAAAAAGCTAAATAATATCCTGTTCACATAAATAAATTATTGACTGGGAAGGCAGAATTACCCTTGTATTTAGCACTACTGCATTTGCTACTGGAATACTATATAAAGTTCAATTTAGATAGACTGTTGAAAAAATGGAGGATGTTCAGAAAAGACCAGAATGATTAAAGGGCTGGAAAACATTTTTTATACCAAGATAGACCAGGAGCTCAGCCTACTTAGCATATCAAAGAGACGGTTTAAGGGGTGATTTGATCACAGTTGAAAAAAACCAAAACCTCATGGAGAACAGAAATTTCATCCAAGACGTATCTTTGATCTAGCAGGCAAAGATATAACAGGTTCAATAGCTGCAAGTCAAAGCCAGACAAATTTTGAATAGAAGTAAAACAGCTTCTAACAGTGATCACACAGCTGAGCAACGACTATGATGGATTTCCAGCTGAATTTCTTAAATCAATTTCTTTGTGAGACTTAATTTTCTTGAATGTGTGAATTCACAGAAATCCCATGCCACGGGGTATAATGAAGTCTAAGCAAAGTCTCCTAATGAAGACCTAGACTTCAAGGCCTAACTTTATTTCCTCACTTTTTAACACAGAATCTATAAACTCAGGTTCTCATCTAATTTGATTTAAAGAAGACCTGAAGCCCCCAAAAACAAAGCTGAATTGAACCAGTTACAGAAAATATTTTATAGAATGACTGTGTGAACCTTTGGTAGATTTACACAGGATTTCATATGTATTATGAAATTTTTAATGAAATTATGAGTTTTATTATGAAGTTAATAAGCTTGTCTGGTTTACCAGCAGTTTCAAAGAGAAAAATTATCTTCTCATGGCTTCCTGCTGTCTTTTTGCGGGTGGGCAGACAGGATACAGAAACCAGCTACATCACAGGGCAATAAGAAGGGGTTTATCTGCAGCTCAGAGCAGTGCAATGGCACTGTATTTTGCACAAATTATGGGAGTATTTATGCCATGAGTTGTGTATACTATGCAAAGAAGACATGTAAGCCCTAATTTTGCCACAGAGCTCATTTTTGGAGACACCATTTGGAGGGTCTGTCTGAAAGCATTCCTGGCACCAATGAGTCGAGCGCTCTTTTTTGTTTGTTTGTTTCATTTTTTTCTTTTTCCAAGATAGGAAATCTGATAAACTCCAGCTTACACAGAGGGTAGTTTATCTTGGCAAGCTTTCCATAAACAGGTTTTTTTGGGGAAAAAAACATGTCACAATCTATTCTGTGAAACAACAACCATTCTTAGTCATTTCCCTACACTTACCCAAAAACTATAAATTCGCTTGAAGTTAAGGGCTCTTACCAGGGATTTTTTCCCATTTCCCTCTCAATTAAAGGGGAACTAAACATATCCCTTTTACATAGTGAGAGATCTATCACATTACTTTGGTAAAACCCAGTTCAAAATTTTGCATCTAGTTCAGGACACGTGCTTATACCGCTCAGCCTGTGTGTTACAGAGCTATTCCTCTCACGACGGTATTTTGAACACTCGTGCCGGCTGTGCTGAGACAGACTCTGAGGGTCCGTGCACTCAGAGAAGGCCGCGTGGCCCTTGTTTCCTGTGGGGCTGGCAGGCACAGCACACTGCCAGGCCGCGTCTCGTCTGCAGCGCCGAGCCTGAACGCAGAGCCCAGCGCAGCCGTCCGGCTCCGCTGGCGCAGGGCTGAGCGGGACAGACCGCTCCCTGTAAACCGCCTCGAGGCAGGTATGCGCTCTTCCCATCAGCTGTTATCCTCCAGCATGTTTTAATCGTCATTAGCTGACATAACGCAGAACAAGGTTTGCCTCCTAAGGGTCAGGTGTGGGCAGCATCCTGTCAGCTCACTGTTTCCGGCTGTGTTTCAACACGGAGCAGCTTTGCAGTGCACCCCGGCCCAGAGGGACAGCGGCGGCACACAGGGCTGAGCCTTCACACAGCGCGGGAGACTGTTCCCTGTAAGACGCGTATATATCATTAGACACTGAAAAAGAGTCTTTCGCAGAGTGTCAGAACAAGGTCTGCATACAGCTTAAAGCCTCATTTTTCCAAATTTTGCTCAGAGGGTGGAGCGATGCAGCTGGCCAGGGTTCTGTGTCCCTCCTGCGGCAAATCAAAGTGCTGAGCCAGCAGCTTGTGACACTTCCTCAGGCTCAGAATTCATTAGTGTCTGTAGTAACCTGGCTTGGGCAGCTCAGTCAGCACAGCCCGAGCCAAGCTTAAACTCAGCTACGCTGGTAGAATTTCAAATAAGATCTTTTTAAGGGAATCTAACAAGACAGTCCAATGGAAAAAAAATCCTCTGTGGGCTTTCAATCTTCTCAGGAAGCAAAAAAGGTACCACCTTCACTCTGCAGCTGCTGTGCTGCAGAAGTTTTGGTGCTGAGGAGGTGCGCAGAGGAGCATCACCATTTCCCTGCCCTGTCCTTACAGACAGCTTGAGGTGATGCTTCCTGTCTCCATCAGAGATGGGATACTGGGCAATGTGGTCTGACCCTGTATAAATGTCATCCTTAAACCTGTGACCAAGAGGGAGATCATTACTACAGGAGGAAGCTCCTCCTGTGATAATTCTTCCAAAAAACAGGAGTTAACGACTGTAGGCATCTGCTTTGAGAGGAGAAAAAAAAAGACACTTCTCAAGATACAGTCAAAATGACTCTTACTAAGCACAAAGTTTTAATCATCTCTTTATTCTTCTAAGAAGAGATAGGTTAATGTCTTTGTTGATTAAACCACCTAAAACATCCTTTAACTACAGGGTTACAGTACAGACTGTGGGATGGTTGGACGCAGGGCGATTTGGTGGAATTTAGCTGATCTTGTTTCCTAAGGTGTTCAATAATTTTATTGTGTGCTCTTAAAATCCTGTTTTAAGTGCACAAGTTGGTGCCTGCTGCAGTGGCTCTGTCCGAGTTAAATGTTGGTGTATCCCGGGGCCCTCACAGCACTCAGCGGGCCAAGCGCAGCGTGCGCACACCCGGAGCTGCTGCGGCCACGGGCAGCTGGGGGGGTTTCACAGCTCACATATAGGACAACTGTCACAAGGGTTTGGAAGGGACAAACTGGAACCCTTGGCAATACTGACTGCGGTTTTAAAGAAATTAGGAGTGCATTTTTTTCAGATGCATTTTAATTGTGAAAATAAACAGCTGTACAACAGAATTTCACAAAGCATGATTTAGTTCAGTGATCAGACAGCAGGGAAAATCTACACCCAGAAGAACTTGACAGAATTTTTAGTACATTTTGGTATTTTAACAGTAAGTCCTGTGAGTGACAGTGCTTACTGAAAATCATAATGTCATTCACTCTAAAGCTGTGGTCCTGCTGAAAAATTAACCCTGCTTGTTTAAAATTGTATCTGGAATCACCTTAACACTTTTAGAGTGGAACTGTTTGTTTCATAGAGCTTTAAGATTACTTTTATATTTGGAATTCTATAATTTTTTTAAACTCTTTTCTAAACAGGTCATTTTTACTTTCTGGAAGGGCAAAATGATGCTCTGCTTTGTGGAAATAGTTCTGATGCTGGGTAAGACCAAATTTTGTAATATTATTGCACTGTGTACAAATTAGATCCATGTTCTGTAGCTGTGCAGTTGAAGTGGGCTGTATTTTGTGTAACCATTTCCTTTCACATAAGAAATTCTAGGATTTTACACTGGACTTCAGATTTGTGTTCCTGCTCAGAGCTCAGTGCATTGGTTAAATGAACTTAGTATTTGAGTGAATGAATAATTTTCTATCGATGTAGTTCCTGTCTGGTTGAGAAATAATAGGAACAGCAATTGGAGAATAAGAAGTTATTTTGCCATTCTGGATGCACATATGAATGCATCGACATCCAGCTGATGATATTAAAATGAATAAATATGTAATATCCAGTTTGTCTTTGTAGGCAGTGCCCAGAAGGATATACATGCGTGAAAGCTGGTAGAAACCCCAATTATGGGTACACAAGTTTTGACACCTTCAGCTGGGCTTTCTTGTCATTATTTCGCTTGATGACTCAAGACTTCTGGGAAAACCTTTATCAATTGGTGAGAATTTTTAAATGAAAAATAGACTAAATCTGTATCAGTAATGCAAGAGGACAAGAGTAAATTTTCTTATCTTAACAACATGAAAAACAGCGCCTCAGTTAACCTATTCTTGTTTATAAATATCTTATTATTTCCAGACACTGCGTGCTGCTGGGAAGACATACATGATATTTTTTGTTCTGGTGATTTTTCTGGGCTCTTTCTATCTGATCAACTTGATCCTGGCTGTGGTTGCCATGGCCTATGAAGAACAGAATCAGGCAACCTTGGAAGAAGCAGAGCAGAAAGAGGCAGAATTTCAACAGATGCTGGAACAGCTGAAGAAACAACAAGAAGCAGCTCAGGTATAATTTGTGGTGTAGTAATGCAAAAGTGCATGGAAGTGATTTTACTAGAGATATTCAGCCTCTGCTTTCTGAATTTGGACACCCCTTTGGTCTTTCAGCAACAGAGCTAGCTCACAGGTTTTCTGTTCTGCACTGAAGACATTGTATTGTGAATGATTCAGCCATCAAGAAAGAATATTCAAGACTATATATATATATATTATTTACTGTTTTACTAGTCTAGTGTAATTCATACAGTCTGTTAGGCTTCTGCATTTAAAATGTACTCCTGAAGGGTGATGAAGGTTATGACCAACACATACCATGAGTAAACTGAGTAACAATAATTAGGAAAAAACCCAACTAAGCAGAGGATATCCTGTAGAAAGCGTTAAGATCTGAGACATTTGGACCAGAAGTAATGTATAAGTAAATTTAAAAAAAAAGAAATTATATCATAGTTTGCTCAGTGACATAAATTCTTTCTGCATCGTGACAGGCAGCAGCCGTGGCAACAGCTCCAGTAACAGCATCTGCAGAGTCCAGGGAGCCCAGCGCTGGAGGAGAAGCAGGAGGGCTCTCAGAAAGTTCCTCAGATGCATCAAAATTGAGCTCAAAGAGTGCAAAAGAGAGGAGAAACAGAAGGAAAAAAAGAAAACAGAAAGAACAGTCTGGAGGAGAGGAAAAAGATGAAGATGAATTTCACAAGTCTGAATCAGAAGACAGCATCAGAAGGAAAGGTTTCCGGTTGTCTATTGAAGGCAATAGACTGACATACGAAAAGAAGTATTCTTCTCCACATCAGGTATTGCATGGAGTTATTTTTAGGAAAAGCATACGTTTAAAGCATCATAGACTGTTGCAAAACTACTGTAGTCTTCCTGGTACGGTAATATAATGATGCTGCCTAAACAAAGGAAGCACTGAGTTTTATTAACCTTTATTAGTGTCCCTAGTGCTTGAGAACAAGTGGTCTAGCTGCCTTGTAAAAAAAAACCCAGAATTAAATGTAACCTCATATCTCTGTTCTTCTAGGATTATTTAAAAATCATATTAAAATACTATGCTTGATTCTGTGGGGGGTAATTTTAGTGTGATTTTATATTACCTAGACTAGTGTTAAAATGTTGCAATATATTTCCATTATGATAGACTCGTATTTTCCTCCTGCTTCAACGACGTTTGAACCAATGTTTGTTCACTATGGGCAAAATGAGTCATACATGAAAGAATGTGCATGTGTAGACTTACTTTTTATGTTGGTGAGCATTATGCAACAAATCTACTCGTCAGCTCTAGATGAGAAAGGAGTGCTCAACACTGGTTTTGTCTTAAGAATCCATGAAGAGCAGTATTTCTCTCTGCAATATATATATAATTAAATACAAACAAAAATTTCACAGCAGTATTTAGCTTCTGGGTAAAATGATTCCTCTCATTTAAAAAAAAAAAGAAAACCTATGCTGCCTAACAGTGCTAAGTCAGAGGGTTCCAGCTAATAATCACCTATTTTGTTTGCCTACAGTCTTTGCTGAGCATTCGTGGCTCCCTGTTCTCCCCAAGGCGGAACAGCAGAACGAGTCTTTTCAGCTTCAGGGGTCGAGCTAAGGATGTAGGATCAGAAAATGACTTTGCTGATGATGAGCACAGCACTTTTGAAGACAATGACAGCAGAAGAGATTCTCTCTTCGTGCCACGCAGACACGGTGAACGGCGCAACAGTAACATCAGTCAGGCCAGTAGGTCATCCAGGATGCTGGCAGTGTTTCCAGTGAATGGGAAGATGCACAGCACCGTGGATTGCAATGGGGTGGTTTCCCTGGTTGGTGGACCATCTGTTCCTACATCGCCTGTTGGACAGCTTCTGCCAGAGGTGATAATAGATAAACCAGCTACTGATGACAATGTAAGAAAGTTTTAAATAGCTTAGGCATGGTGGCCTTTTCTTACTGCACCAGCCAGTGTTTTCTACAGAATGGAACCCTTGGCAATGCTCCCTGGTTGGTCAAGCTGTGAATGCTCCTGCATCTTGTACAAGCTTTAGTAAATAAAACAGCTAAGATAGGTTTGCAACATAAACGTTTACTTACAAAGATTCTCATAACTAACAAATGCAATTGGCAGTTTCCAAGTAATAAAATATTAACATCCACATTCATAAAAATGCTATGCTTTACTATATTACTGTGGCACACTTTCCTTTAGCTGATCTAACGGTCCATCTAGCTATCATAGTTGGCATACAATTGAAATTATTATACAAAAATGTTATACAACTGCAGCCAATATGATGCTGCTGTTAACACTATCAAAATTAGCATTATTAGTTAATTTTGATAATATTCTTCCTTATCAGTCTGGTTAAAAATGTAAGGAAGTTGTCAATTCTTTATTATCATTTATTTCTCATTCCTATATATTTTCCATCCATGGCTGGTGGAGTTCCATAGTATAGATAACAAATAGTGCATTGGAAGATCGCAATTCAACACACACTTTCAAAACCACAAATGTCTGTGTGAACATATGTGCAGCACATGTTGCTGCCATTCTCTTACCATATGCAAGGTAAGAGAAGAAGTCTCAAATAAAATTCTTTCTTAGTTCAAATTTGACCACTCACATTGCTAAAAAATACTAGCATGAGGAAGCATGAGGAAGTCAGACTTTTCTTACTTGCTACAGTTTGCTTAGGGGGAGAGACTGTTATGTTACAAACCCCAGAACATTCTGTTAGCAGGAGCAAAGAAAAAAGTTTGCAAAAATTTTCTGCAATGTTTTGAACTCAATCCTTTTCCATTTGTGTAAATGATTTTTCATATCTTGAAGGAAAGAAATGCAAAAGTTAAGTAAATAAACTCTCAATCTTGAACAGTAGATAACTGTGGCTTAATGCTTTTTTAAAAGATACTAAAAAGTAATAAAAGTCCGACATAATAAAAAATTAAGCGCACGACGCACGTATCCAAGCTAAGATGTTAACAACAGGGTTATGTAGTACTTGCTTGTCTTATTGTTTCTTCAAGATGATCTTACCTACTATTATTCTCTATACAGGGCACCACGACAGAAACAGAAATGAGGAAGAGAATATCAGGTTCTTTTCATGTTTCTATGGACTTTCTGGAAGATCCAGCTTTAAGGGAAAGAGCCATGAGTATTGCCAGCATCCTCACAAACACTGTGGAAGGTGTGTGCTACGCATATATTAATAATAAATACCTATTTTTCCCATGGCTTTCTGAAAACTTGAGTTCAAACATAAAAACTGATTGAAAGTAGCTTAAATAACAGATACCATCCCACAAACTGACACATATTTATTAGTAAACTCAAAGCTCTTTATTTATTAAGGTTATAACATAAGTAAGCACTAAAGTAATTACATAAGTAAACATTTGTATCTCATTATTTTGCCACCATCTAACTCATGTGGCTGGTCATAACTGATTGGATGTTTGTGCATAGTAATTAAAAATACATTATTGAACACAAAAAGGCCACTGAACATTCTTCCAACGTATGCAACTATTGTTAAAAAAAAAGTGTATTTTTAGCAGTTATATTTACTCAGTTCCTCTATTAAGGTGATGGGAATGTTTTTTCTGGAACTAGGAATGAAAATTTTAACGTAAATTTCCCAGATTTCAAAATAAAAATATTTATATACCAGAATAGTAGGTGGGAGAAACAGGTTGAAGTGTAATCAAGGAAAAATTAAATACATAATACAAATTGATGCATAAATTGATGTTAATTGGCGTAGTGATCGGGATGTTGTGCTTGATAGATAAGCTTTGATCATAGTAAATATATTTGATAGCAACTTTTAAAGACTTTCGTGAAAAGCCCTGTAGAAAGGGGGCTTGGAGGTTAGTCAATACCAAGATTGACAACTTGACTGGTACCATTTTTACAGGACTGAGGAGTGTTAGAGCAATCACACAATTACCTTTATAAACTTTGTTTTGCCACAGAACTTGAAGAATCAAGACAGAAATGCCCACCATGTTGGTATAAATTTGCAAATATTTTCTTGATCTGGGACTGCAGTCCCCATTGGCTAAAAGTAAAACATATTGTCAACTTAGTGGTAATGGACCCGTTTGTGGACCTGGCTATTACAATTTGCATTGTTTTAAATACACTCTTTATGGCCATGGAACATTATCCGATGACCGAAGAATTCAATAATGTACTTTCAGTTGGAAATCTGGTAAGTCTGTTGGGTTCTTACATTCATGATTTGTAAGGAAATATGTCTGAAATAACTAAAAGGAGTTTAACAGCTTTTTTTTTTTAAACTCTTTATAAAAGTAGAATTATTGGATATTTGTTGGTCTCCAGATAAGAGTATCAGAACATTTTTTGAAATTTCACCGTCAACCCTGAGTCATGTAGCTTAGGATACTGTAAAATCAATATATTGCAGTGTTCTGTGAAACCAAATTAAAAATTTAAAAATTGGCTCCAATGCTACATTAAGTGAAGTCCATCTTAAACAGAAGTTGATTTGTATAACTATCAAACCAGGAAATGCATTGCTTCCATGAAAGAGACACTTTTCAAATAAATGTAGTGTTAATTTCTCAATAAATACAATACAGATCATTAAATTATGAATGTGTTTTACTTGCTGTTTCCTGAGCAGAAGATTACAATAGCTAAAAGGTCAATTTAAAAGCATTTCTAGAATTTTCTTCTGTCAAAGACTCCTTATGTGGATATTGGATTGTTTTCTTTATATGCTTTATGTGAAAAATATCCAGAAGTACTTTTTCTTCTTATATTTTTATTGTTTTTATCCTCAGATAATTACTAAGATATATTTTCCTCATGTTGTCAACTAGATTTTCTCCCTCTACTTCAAAAAGATAAATTATTAAAGATTTCAGGAGTTAACTTTTTGTAGCTTTCCTGCTTTTGAACTGACATGTTTGATCACATAGAGGTATCTGCAGCTGCAGTCCTACTTTATCTCTTATTTTCAGAGTTGATCTCTTATAATGCGATTTTTAATAATCCTTGGTTTTTAATGAGTAAAAAATATCTCAGATCATGAAAATAACTACAGGACTTTGGAGGGAGAATTAATAGGTGATTCTACAACTGATTTTCATACACTTAAAGGAAACTCTGAAACTTAGTTTCCTAGTAAAATGCGAAATTTTGTATTATAGCATTTTATGGGTTTGCTTTCAAAACAAGAAAATTCCATATATATCTTGGTGTACATCTGACTCCAAAGGGCATGTGAGAATCTGGCTCTAAGCACTGTGCTCTTCCAGTTTGGGGCTCTCTGACATAAACAAGCTCCTTCTGCAATACAGAGGCTTGCGAGGGCTGCCTGGTGCAGTAGTTCCACTTTGAAGCTCCTTGGGAACCTTCCTGTCCTGACTGTTAGGAACCTTAGTCAGCATTCTGAACTGTATTTACCCTTCCTCTGTCTTCCTTAGGGATTCCAATCCTGTAGCTTAAAAATTAGTAACCTTTCCCCCACTGGTGTCCGTATCTAGGATGTATTTAAAGTCTGTAACAAAATCTATCTTGAGCATTGGTGTTCCTAGGCAGAGCAAGTCAGACTCTTCTTTCCCATCTCCTGATTATCCCAGTTAGGTCATTCTCTTTAGCTGTCCCATTTTCCGTTCAGCTTGCTAGAAAACAGGTTATCCAAACCAGAAAAAGCAAGCATTTCAGAGCAGGGCTCGAGCAGTCTTTAACAGTGGCTTTGGTACATTCCCATCCTACAGGAAATTCTCCCAAGACTTCTCTCAAAGCTAATCAGGGTCATTACCTTGGTGGCTCTTTAATATGATTCCTCCTTCATTCAGCATAGCATCCCACGGTGAGGAGCCATTACCAGCAATGTTTAAAATGCATTCTTAAATGCTCTTTCATTCCTGACATCACCGCGATTGAACCAACCAGCTTCACTGAACTTACTCAGTGAGGTTACTCAGCTTCAGCAAATTGCTGTATCTCAGTGTATTATAATTTATCTCAGTTACTTTATCAACTGAGATAGAGTATAATGTACCATTTATTAATTTGATATAAATAATCATAGCTCTGCTGAACTGAATGGCAGGTTATACCAGCAAACAAGCTGCCCCTCTGGACTCTTAGATTCGGCCTCATTTGTAATTTGTATACCAAGAAAGATGTTAAACCGTGTAATTTCTTGGAAAGCATTCTGGTTTACATTCTGAAAATCAAATTTGGGATATTGTTTGTACAGTGCATGAGAAAGTCCATATCCTGATAGATTTGAAATTGGATTATAATCGCTATAAAAAAAGTTTATGTAATTTGCATAGTATAAAATTGAATTAATTGCTTTGGGTGGCACTTGTTAAGGGAAGGTAGGCATAATGAATCACTACAGTAAATTGAACTATTTTTAAGTATCAGTTTGGGCTAAGACATTGCAGACATGTAGCTGGAATTAAAAAACTAAACAACAGCTAAATCTGCAGTATTATGTTTCACAAAGAAATAACAAACTGCGCTTTGAACTCAGGTCTTCACCGGAATCTTCACAGCAGAAATGTTTCTCAAGATAATTGCAATGGATCCTTACTATTATTTCCAGGAAGGCTGGAATATTTTTGATGGTTTTATTGTAACCCTTAGCTTGGTGGAGCTTGGTCTTGCAGATGTGGAAGGACTATCAGTTCTTCGGTCATTCAGATTGGTAAATATACATCAACTGCACTGATTTTTCAATGGGGCTTCATTAAAATAATTTTATTTTCTTGATGTTTGCCATGATACTGATCCCGATGTCACTTTCATTAGTGCAAAACCTAATTAATTGCGGTATCTTACTGCCTTCAGTGGGAATTGATGGGGATCCAGACAGACAGACAGCAGTGGGTGCCCTGGGCCTATTTCCAGTGTATCTATAGTATATACACACTTTAAACATCCTGCTATGCAGAAATAAATTGATTCTCTGGATGTGTTGTGCTGTGATTGGCATCACAGGCTCTACAAATACCAGTTGAAAAGGGGCCCGATGATTTTAACAGAAGTACCCTAGATTTTAAGTTCCATCTGATACACAAGTAGCTCCTTTGGACTTCAGTAAAAACTATGCTTTGAGAATATCAAACTCCCTACTTCACAAATTTTTCTCAAGGTAACTTTCCATCTTCACGTTTTAGACAAGATGATTCCATCTGAACAGTCACACTCAAGGCATATTTTGCAGTAATATCCTTCCACAAATGAATTTTAAAATATCTTTCTGTGTTTTTGATTGTCCTAACAATATTTTTCTTTTCTTCCAGTTACGAGTTTTCAAATTGGCAAAATCTTGGCCAACTCTAAATATGCTGATTAAGATTATTGGCAACTCAGTGGGGGCTCTGGGGAATCTGACCCTGGTGCTGGCCATCATTGTGTTCATTTTCGCTGTGGTTGGGATGCAGCTGTTTGGGAAAAGCTACAAGGAATGTGTCTGCAAGATCTCCAGTGACTGTGAACTTCCACGCTGGCACATGCAAGACTTTTTCCACTCCTTCCTGATTGTATTCCGAGTGCTGTGTGGAGAGTGGATAGAAACGATGTGGGACTGCATGGAGGTTGCTGGCCAAGCCATGTGCCTTACGGTCTTCATGATGGTCATGGTGATTGGAAACCTAGTGGTATGCAATCAAAGTGTTAGCAAAAAAGTATTTGGCAACAGAATGGTCTCAGTCCTGAAGTGAACTAAGTTCTCTGGCTCTGCTTCAAAAAAGCACTTAAGCAGGTGGTTTCAAGCAATGCTTAAAGTTAAGCTTAAGAGCTTTTTTGGATAGAGGACAAAGTATTCTGCAATATCAAATCCTAAGAATGTTAGAGTGAGCACTTAAGAATGTGACTAATTTGTCTTTGGCTCTTTGTAAATATTTTGTGTTACAAAGTATTTTAGTTTATGGACTCTTTTTATTATTTATCCTATATGATTAGTCACCTAAATAATCTAATTTCTACTGTGTGATGCAATAGAATACACTTTTTAATGATGCTGAATAGCAAATCTGATATCTCCATTTTTAGATTACAAGATTTGGCACCACAATATTTATAAATGGTGGGGATTGAAAGACGCATTTACAGATACTGGTCAGTTGTAGGAATATTTTTGGAATGGTGAGCAAGACCTAAGCTAAATTAAATAAGGTTGGAGAAGAGACAGTTTTGAGGCTGCTGTTTTGGTTTATGGTCAATTATTGGGATTTCAGTCTTTGTCATTAATATGACATTTTTAATTGAAATAAATGTTATTTGTTTGGATAAAGTCTAGAACATCCTTTTTTTCTTTATCTTTCTGCAGGTACTGAACCTATTTTTGGCCTTGCTCTTGAGTTCATTTAGTGCGGACAACCTTGCTGTGACAGACGATGATAATGAGATGAACAATCTCCAAATTGCCGTAGCCAGAATGCAGAAAGGCATAGATTATGTGAAAAGAAAAGCACGAGAATTCATCCAAAAGGCTTTTGTTAAAAAACAAAAAGCTTTAGATGAAATCAAGCCTCTTGAAGATTTGAACAACAAGAATAGCTGCATTTCTAACCATACAACTGTGGAACTAGGCAAGGACCACGACTATATTAAAGATGCGAATGGAACCACCAGTGGGATAGGCACGGGCAGCAGTGTGGAGAAATACATAATTGATGAGAGTGACTACATGTCATTCATAAACAACCCGAGCCTCACTGTGACAGTGCCCATTGCTGTGGGTGAATCTGACTTTGAAAATCTAAACACAGAGGAATTTAGTAGTGAATCAGACCTGGAAGAAAGCAAAGAGGTATTTAGATATTTTGTGCATTTCTCTGTGATCTTTTGAGGCGTTTTGTTTTGTGGGGGTTTTTTTTGTTGTTTGTTGGGGGTTGTTTTGTTTTTCATACGCCAGTATATTTAATTCTTGATCATTTGTTAATTTTACATCCTTTGTAGATGGGCATAAATGAGCGTATAAGGAGAGGTTAATTCTTGATGAACAAGTGTGAGAAAGGGTTAAAAATTCTAATCTCCAAGAGGGCATAAGAGGCCAGGCAATGGGAGACCAAACTATTCCATAAAAACAGTTTATGGCCCATATGATAGTTACAAGTAGTAGAAGGCAACGCCTTAGCTACTACAGAAGTTTTTGTTTACCTCCCGTAACAAGGCTCCCGTGAGGAGTGTCATACATCTTCTCTTGGCGACTCAAAAAATCCCCCTACATGGTTTTGTTTTTTTGTGTTTTGTTGTTGTTGTTGTTGTTTGTTTGTTTGTTTTTTGGGTTTTTGTTTTTTTTGTTTGTTTGTTTGTTTTTGTTTGTTTTTTTGGTTTTTTTGTGAGCAGTTATAAACGCCAAAACACGAAAATATCCTTTAGGGATTCCTTTAGACACAGGAATTCTGTTAGATTTTAAAATTGTCAGCTCTTCTAGACCTAGATTCCCATAAAAAGAAAACCATAGATTCTTCCATATACTTCAAATCCACTTGTTAAGACCAAAAAATACAAACAGATGAAAATATCTAATGTTGCTAAAGAAATGTCAAAGCAGGCTATAGATATAAAGCCTTTTTGAGAACTGTAATTTCACAAAACATATTGAGGCTATGAGTGTTCTATTATGGGACTTTTTTGTCTGTGGCTATTTTAACAAAATAATTTAAATAGATATGATAACAGAATTTACAAAACAACTACACCCTCAATGACTTACTTTGTTGATATTTTAGTCAAATTATCCTCCCAGATGCTTAACAATATTAATTTTCTGACTTGAGGAACCTCAATCTTACACAAGCTGGTTTTCATTCTGGTGGCAATGCAGTTTCTTTATAGGATATTCATCTTCTCCCCTCCCTCCCACTGTTGTATTGCTAGCAGTACTTCAGATACCTCATTTTAGGGTAGCTGAATTCTTTACCACTGTCCCTTCTGTGTGCATAAGCCCACTAGTGCTTGCAACGAAATCCCAGTGTTAAGCAAACTGCAATCTTTGGATCCTTCCCCACGAAGGGAGACCTGTACAAAACAGCCTCTTCCCACAGCGACCTCTTTCAGAGAGAGTGTTCTTCCCATTTCCAATTAAGATCTGAAGCATTAACAATTCTTTTCCTGTTAACTATTAGCCAAAATCTGGACTCACACTTCTGAACTGCCGTTACAACAGAGGTTCTAAAAATCTATCTGAGCACATTATGAAAGTGCCCCAGCATGAAGAATTTGAACCAAAGACTCTTTGGAGAAAAACGATGGCTCATCATCTACTCTCCCCCCAGCCACCTTCATGCTGGTCAGCCTAGTCTTCCAAACCATCACAGAGCAGGCAGTCAAATAGAGCTGGTTCATGACTGAACAATGGAGAACTGATTCCTTTTAGAAATAGGTTCAGTTTAGGAAAGTTTCTGTCAATGTGCTACTACCTGTAGGAATTGGGTTTTATCCTGCTGAAAAAGTACTATGACACTTCTGACTTGCTACTACCCCTGCTTTAGTAGGAGTTGCATTGTTAGGATTGGGGATTTCTTTGTCCTTAATATCAAAAGGCCTGCTGCCACCTAGCATTGATGAACCCGAAAAGAGGTTGTACGAGTTGGGGGTCGGTCTTGTCTCCCAAATATGAAGTGACTGGATGAGAGGAAATGGCCTCAAGTTGCACCAAGGAAGGTCCAGATTGGATATTGGGGAAAATTTCTCCACTGAAAGGATTGTCAAGCACTTTACCAGCTGCCCAGGGAAGTGGTTGAGTTCCCATCTCTGGAGATATTTAAAAGATGTGTAGATGTGGCATTTGGGGACATGGTTTAGTGGTGGACTTCGCAGTGCTGGGTTTGCAGTTGGAATCAGTGATCTGTATTGTGTTCATTTCATTATTTTTTTTTAATCCTACATCCTTAAATATATTTCCTTCACTTTTTTTACCATCCAGCTTGCAGCCAGGTCCCAGCTACACAATACAACACTTTTAGAATTTTTAGGATGAGAATTAGCTTAAGTGCATTCTTTTTGGGGTTTTTTTTGGTTGTTTGGTTGTTTGTTTTTTTAAATTTGCTTTCCACCTTACACTTTTCTCTATATATGCTCAGCATGTTACTGGAAATAAGAGTCTGATTTTTTTTATGGACTTAAACTACCTCAGCCTTCTTGTATGCAGATTCTGCTTCACTCTGGACAAGACTTTCAGCAATTTTAATCTGGATTTACTGACTTCTGAAGTATGGCCTTCTCTGCTTTTTTCTCCCTCATTCCTCTGAGCTCCCATCTAATTTATGCAGTTATTTTTAGACTCTTACCTGATTTTTCAGTAGACGCTCCGGATTCCTGCACGTTTATTTAAGCTTCATTATTTCTGTGTAGGTCAAGAGATCATTACCACTTATGGCTTGTTGGGGTCATAAATCTTTAGAGGTTTAGCATCATCACCCATATTTTTCAATTTAAAGAATACTTTTGTTTAGTCTTATCTATCACTGATACACCTTCTATTTAATAGTTCCATACAATGCAGAAGGAATACCAAAGACTGTACAAATTTCACAGATGTTTATCAGCAATTTACTTCTGTTGAATTCTAGAACATTCAAAAACATTTCCTAATCATTTACTTATTCCAGAATAAAATAGTATTTGCCTTAAAATTATTTACCATGCATTTGTGGTGCTTCTTTCCTTTACAGAAGTTAAATTCATCTAGTTCATCTGAAGGCAGCACAGTTGATATTGGACTTCCTGCAGAAGAACAACCAGAAGCTGAACCTGAAGAAGCCCAGGAGCCAGAAGCCTGCTTCACAGAAGGTGTTTGCAACAAAAATACTAATAGTACTTACTAATAGAATAATAGAATAGTTTTCTATTTAAATTAAGTACTAAGATTTATGGATCATATTACTCTGTTGCTAATGTTTAAACTTTGATTATTAGCAGTAATACTTCTAGTTCATAGTATCTCACGTGATACTGATACCACAATCAGATAAAAAATTTAGATTTTTTCATTAAATGAATGCAACATTGTCTGAATTGAGTATCCTGTACAAAAG
Source organism: Grallaria varia (assembly GCA_013396735.1). NCBI lineage: Eukaryota > Metazoa > Chordata > Aves > Passeriformes > Formicariidae > Grallaria > Grallaria varia. The sequence goes on from VWZG01000227.1 coordinate 326,143, forward strand.
AAAGTATAATTTAATATCATTTGCCCATATCTTGCTCCATAAACATACTTGGTATTTGGATGAGTTTGTATATTTTAACTTATAATTCATATTCTGTAACTTGGCTTCCTGTTCCATGGACTTTTATCTTTTTGTGTGCACTGTTTTGAGCACTTAGTTCTTGATAAATGAGAAATACTTTCTTTTCACTTGTTCATTTAACTGTAAATTTCAATTGTCTCAATGTTAATTTTTTTTCTTTGGAGAAAAAGGTCATCTAGGTGAAAATCTATTGGGTTTTTACTAAAAACCACAGAACATTGTATAATTAAGGGAATGCATGACCAAAATTAATGTGCAAATCAATAAAATCTCTTCTTTTTTTTTCCTCTTTCATTACATACACTGTTCCAAAGGCTGTGTAAGAAGGTTCAAGTGCTGCCAAGTAAGTATAGAAGAAGGGAGAGGAAAGCAGTGGTGGAACCTTAGAAAAACCTGCTTCAGGATTGTGGAGCACAACTGGTTTGAGACTTTCATTGTCTTTATGATTCTTCTCAGTAGTGGAGCTCTGGTAAGTAAAACATGAACAGAATGTCTCAGTGTTGTCAGAAAATTCCTTAAAAGTTGGCTTTTCAAGCATTGTTTTAACACAATTCCATGTTTTCAGATGATAGGACTAAATTTTAGTCAGGCCTTTGGAAAAATGGCAAAAAAAGTCTCTTCTCAGCAATGTGTAGAAAGAAGAACAGATGTGACTGTAGAAAGCTGAAGTCCATTGCTGAAAGTGACTGTGCTACACCTGAGGTAGAGGGAGAAACAACATGTGAAGAAGGGAACATATTGAACTTTGTTATTTGAATTTGCTCTCTCGTTTCACTGATGTTTACTGATGTAACTCAGGGAAAAGAGTTTGGAACTGACTGTAATGGCATAAACAGCCAGAGCCAGGGCTGGCTTTTGCAGTCTTATAAATGTTAAGTGCCAGAACAGCAAGAAAGATTAAGACTGTGTGTTTTTAATGATCCCTTTCTAAGAATAAGAATTTATTACTTAGGCTTGCAGTTCAGCTTCTACTGACTCATACTCATGTAGACTAAAGGGATGTCTGTGAGAACATGAATTTGCTTTAACAAATGTGTAAGGGCAGAACCAAAAAAACCAAGCCATCATATAAATCTGTAACAATAAATGAAATAAAACATACCAATAATATGTTATTTCGAAATTACAAATAATGACAAAGAATAAAAGAATTGGAGATGAATTGTGAAATAAAGGTGAGCCTGGATATATACTGAGGAGAACTTTCTTGGGCAAACTACTTGCCCTGAGATAATGTAGAGTTTGTCTAGCATCCACTCTGCTAGATGCAATTGCCCTTTAAGTTATTTAAGTTGCTACATATTAAAACAAATGTGTTGCTGAATTCTATTATGAACTCTTTAGACCACTCCCAACACTTTAAAATACTGGTAATGGTTAGCAGTTTATGATTATACCTATCAGTAGTTTCATTTATATTGCTAAGAATCATTCTGCTTTTATTAACATGAGTGCAACCATCAAAAAACCCCAACTTTTACTCAACACCATGTGACACCTTCCCTGACATTTGAAGTTACCCAAATAACAAAACTAATCAAGTCTACACTTCCCAGTTCTGTGAAATAAAGCTTTTAATGAACACATTAGTGTGTCAGGCACCATAGTGCCAGATCTGAGTATCCAGAATTACTGGTACATAGACGTTAGCTTGACGACTGATATGCAAACACTAAGCATTTGAACCTACAGATGTAAAGTGATTCAAAAGCAGGCTGAGTAAAAATGAACGTTAGTGTCAATAAATATCCAAATCTCTGCGAGCTGGCATATCATTCCAGTTCTTTCAGCCTGATGAAATCAGTCATTCTCTATAAGAAATAATACCATAATTGAAATTCGAAAGTAATTAAAGGAAAAATAGTTTTGAGACAGAAAAAAAATATGAAAATTGAAGGTTATTTGTTTTTTCAAATGCCTAAAAGTGAGAACACAAAAAGTATAAATAACATTGCAAGGCACTCAGAAATTTTATGTATCTCATAAAATGTGAATAATACATTAAAGCAGGTATTTGATTCAAATATTTTTTTTTAAGAAAGGAAGAACTTATTCTATGGTTTATAACTTAAAGTTTTCAAAAAGCATCAGGACTTAAAAACAAAAGTTTAATTGTGTTGTCATTGTCTGGAAAATTTAAATAGCTATGGCCCTGGATTTTGGAATTGGGTCTATGTACATACAAACCAAATGATCTCAGTAGAATTCAGTTCAGGCACAACACTCTGCAGAATCAATGCTATTAGCATTAGACAGAAGTGACATCCCCATGCCTTCTCTTGAAGATCGTTTCCATTTTTTTGTTGCCTTGTTTTAATGTGTTTTGTTGCAATCTGAAGTATGTGCAGTAACAAAAAATAATGTATTTGAATGTTTATACTCACAGGCTTTTGAAGACATATATATTGAACAGCGCAAAACTATCAAGACCATGCTGGAATATGCTGACAAGGTCTTCACTTACATCTTCATCCTGGAAATGCTGCTGAAGTGGGTGGCCTATGGCTACCAAACATACTTTACTAATGCCTGGTGCTGGCTGGACTTCCTGATTGTCGATGTATGTAGTGTATTTCCTAGGTCATACTTTTATATTTGTCTGATTAGTTTTTAAATTGCTTTCTCTGCAGCCATCATATCTATTAATGCCAACTAGCTTACTTTTCAATTTAAAAAGTAAGGTGGCTGGAAAAATTCCCAGTTTCTCTGTCTGACACTTTAAACGTGCAGCACTGCCTTGCTGTACCAGAGAGTTAGGAAAGACTGGAATTCTCCTACTAAGGCACTCACATGGTAGCCCCATAAGCAGTTAGAGGGTTTATGCCAACACTGCTGTTGGCCTGGACTGCTCATTCCCACCTTCCAATCCACCATCCTTCCTGTTGTGGTCTGAGTCAAATCCATGGGTGTCTGACCCTCCAGACATCTGACACACATCTGAATCAAAACTTCTCTGGCAAGAAAATGAGCATCGCGTCCCCAAACTTCAGCATATGGATAAATTAGGGGTTACAAGGAACGCAAGATTTATCTCTCGCATTGGTAGTATGGCTTACTTAGTATTAAAGTCCAATAAATGCTACTGAACTTGCATGTTTGAAATAAGGCTCAAGAGTCTTTGCTGCAAGGGTTATGTCATAGTTCTTACTCTGCTGTGCTGTGAACTGGGAGAGAACTTTTCTTGATGCATTCATACAATTATGGAGAATATAAGAATATCCTAAGTATAACCTCCAATGTGCAGGAATGCAAATACTATGTTTTACATAGTTACAAAACCACAGCCAGTCACTATATTTTTAAGGCAGTAATTTCTGGCAAAACATACACAAACACCAACTATTGGACGAGCTCAGTTTTAAAATTAAGATTCTTTTTGTCCCGGTTTAGATGACTTAGAAACCGACAGTGAACAGTTAAAAAGGGAACTTTATAAGCATTTGTTATCCCAAAGAATTGCCAAAAATTTAACAGTTTCTGAATGTGTTCCCAGCATACAAGAGCTAATCAGGGCAAGTAATTTTCTTCAGCTTTGCTTTGTGATGGGTAACTACAACATTTTTGATTTGTATACATTATGGTTTAAATATATCCAGGATTCAACTCCAGCTTCAAATACAGCTGCAGATAACCATGCTCATACAAAGAAAGTATCCACTCTTGGGAGCCCCTTTGTTCTTTAGTATTGCAGTTCTTCTCAAAATGGCACCTACAAGAAAAAAGCTTGAAGAAGCATGCAAGCAGAACCAGCTGTTCCTTTTCTAAATTAATATTCTCTAGTATTTAACTTTATTTAAATTATGATATCCTAAACAGCTATCTGGTGAATATGAAAATTTGAATACATTGTTGCGTGAACGTATAGTACACGCTCAAGTGTCTGAATAAGTTTTTGATTGGATCTTGGGTTTACACACATGGATATTTTCTTTAATTTCACTTCAGATCATGGCAGCTTGAAAGTTTTCAGTAGTATGAGGAATGTGCCTAAGAACAAAATTCAGACTTCCTAAGAACCTGGTTTTGTGGGTTGCTAGAGCTCAGGATTGATAAGTACAGAAAATCTATTAACTCTTGAAAGCTACAGATTTCAAATATAATGCTTGATTTAACATATGGTTCATAAAGAGCACTGTCCTCGAGTTCTCTTTACCTGATACATTTTTTTCTTACAAAGAAAGAGTACATGAGAACATTTTGCTATTTTTGGCCCAGTGAACAGTTAAGGAATTAGAACAGCATAACGAAGGAACATTTAGGGGAAATGGGAAACAAGGCAATATTTTGTACAGAAGCCATAGCAAATGGGGAGAATGTTCTCACAGAGGTAATGTAGGGACACGGAATGTTTAAAGGCCTGTCGAGTTCTGCCACTTATGGAACTGTTCTTATAAGGTCTTAGAAACAGCACAATGCATGTTAATGTCAGCTGGTAAAGCACATAAATTCAGCAGTCAGGCAAAAGGATTATTCAGTGTAACTGGTTATAGAAAAATTAATCCTTTCTACCAATTTCCAGAGGAGCAATACTGCTCTGTGACCCATCTGTTAGTTCAACACAAACTTCAATCACCTCCCTTCAGTTGTGGGCAATCAAATGGACATTTATCAACCATAATTATTGATCCCAACAGCACTGTAAAACAAAGAAATAGTGAGACCAATACCTAAACTGGTAAAAAGAAGAAATTAATTTATTTTGCTTTTTGTGGTTTTAAATGCCCTCAAATTGCTATCAAAAGGTGAAATTCAGAAGTATTAATGTTTCCAGATATTAGTTATCTTATGCTATTTTTTTAATTTACCTGTTCTTCTTTCATATTACTTCTTTCTTCTTCTTCTTTTTTTTTTTTTAATTTGAAAAAGACTCCCTATTCCTGAAGAAAGTGATCCAAACTTAGAATCTTCTAAAGAAGTGTATATCTCACATCTATGGTACGTAAAGTAGTGTGTACAATATAATAATTTTTACTTTCCTGTTTTCATATAGGTCTCTTTGGTTAGCTTAACAGCTAATGCCTTGGGCTACTCAGAACTTGGTGCGATTAAATCCCTTAGGACACTAAGAGCTTTGAGACCTCTGAGAGCCTTGTCGCGATTTGAAGGGATGAGGGTAAGACAACATGAAAGAATCTGAAACTATGCATGCATAGAAGGAATACATGCATGCAGAATAAGGAATGACAAGTCCATGCAGAAAGGCTGCACTATCTTTTTATCGCATATCTTTTACTAACAGATAAGCAAAAAGCTTCATCAATTCACCCAAATCCATATGCAGTATCACATAGAAGTTACATTCATTAAGGTTACTTTACTTTCTAGCCAATCTCAGGAGTTTTTCAGATAAGTCTTTGAAATTACCAACCACGAACTCTCTTAACAGACTCTTAGTAATGAATAAAATGTAACAAAATTACATGAATTTTTCACTTATAAACATGCAGGAATCTAATTTAGCATTACTTAAAGATATTTTCTGTTAAAATTTGAAATCTTTAATTTTTCTTTATATTTGATGAACCCCTTTTTGTTTAACCCTGCTGAATTTTACTAGATGTTACTACAGATATATTTATACCCACTAGTGGTTCAAATCTATTTCTGAGTTTGGCTGACTTAAAAAAGCAAGTAATTTTATTTCTCTATGAAATTATTCTTTTTGTAAGGTAAATGCTTTTTTTTTATTTCAACTAATCTCTGCTCAATATTCAATACAATGTATATCAGGTCATTTCTTATTACTGTGAGTAACTTAGAGGCCCTGCTTACTATTCATCTCACTCAAGAAGGCTTTTAAACTTATTTTTCATTTGTTTATACCTTCTGTTCCTTAAAGCCACTGAATACAAACTAACTCTATATGCATGTCAATGAAATGTGTTTTAGGAGAATGCTTTTTCCTGCTTCATGGAAACATAAAAGGAAACAATGCTGTAATGAATTTCAAGTCAATTATAAACCAGTGGAATAGGCTGGAATATACTATCTGAATAATCTTTAGAAAGAAATCTAAGCTTCATGAAGTCCAATTGAAGCTTCAAAATCTTCTTTAAATTGTATTCAGCAGACTACCTGTCTTTACTTCACAATGCAGCAGAAAATATATCACTATCCATTGACTACTAGATTCATACAGCAAATGACTTGTAACAGCTTTGTCCTTATTTGAAACTCATGAACTGATATTCAGCAGGGTAAGAGCTGGTCAAGTACTACAGAATGACAACTATTTGATTTAGCCATTTTCTCTTCATCTTTCTTTGTACATACTGTTCATGACCATTCAGAAAAATGTATCTGGCTTTGTGCACAGAAATGTCATGGAACTGCTGTCAGCTCCACTTTTTAATAACGTTCTGGTCAGCTGCAGGAGGACTGGGAGACCAGTATAGACATTAGACAGGCAGGAAAAAAAGCAGCTCTTAAAAAGATATTGGAAAAAAAGGTAATTTTTAGAAAGATAACATCAAAATTGATTGCCAAATGTTTTGTTCAATTTCTCTGTATCCTTACATGATGGCCTTAGTAAGCTTCCACTTAAAAGATTTAGGATATTCACGCTCTAAGAAAAGTACGTGTTATTGTAAATCTATTTACTGCTTTCCCTTATTTCTCACTGAATAACTATGAAACTATGCCAGAAGCCCAATCATATGATAGAATTTCAGCTACAAACCATGAATAATTCATGAGCAATTTACTGTGTAGGAATCACAGACAAGCTTGGAAAAGCAAAAAGGTTTCAGATCTGTCCTCCAATATTAATGATAGTCAATGAAGTACCTGATTCCAGTCACTTAGCAAATTTGACTGGCCAACTGTATTTACTATTAGTTACATGCACTTCTGAAAATGTTTTTTTCCAAAGTACTTGGCAAGTATTCATACCAGCTCACTGACAGTTGTTGGCATTACTTTATGAATGACTCACGAACAGTAAAAATATTCAAATAATAAATAATTGACCAGCTCATGCTAAGACCGTAGTCAGATTGCAGTCTTCCGAGAAACTGAGTTCATTGCATAAGAATTCAGAAAAAGAGATTCTTTTTTCTGCCTGCAGAAAGTAAAAAGCAAGCAACCCCCTCTTTGCTTTCTTATAT
>VWZG01000228.1:8485-94453 GCA_013396735.1 Grallaria varia
GGGGTGCAGGGACTCAACTTTTACTGCATCCCATGGATGAGTAACCCCAAGGGGTGGGGGAACTCACATTGCAAGCGGCAGCAACTGTAACCAACTGCAACCCCCCATGGACACAAGGAGGAGTGGGGGGAAAAGTGTGTGTATGTGTGTGGTGTGTGTTTTAAGACTGTTTTATTTCTCACTTTTTAGCTTAGCTTTTATCCTGTTAGTAATAAATTTTAGGTATTATCTCACTTTGAGTCTGTTTTTGCCCGTAAACGTGGTAAGTGGATGAATCCTCTCCTAGTCCATATCTGTTACCACTCTTCCTTCTGCCTAGTTGCAGAAGGATTGAATGGGTCCCTGGAATCCGGCCAGGGTCAACCCACTACACTTCTCTACAAACAGGAAATACAGTAATATATGAGAGTTCAGAAAGAGAAATGGCCTAAGTCTCATGCCATCTGAAACAGCTCTGGAACTTGAAACTCAGGATACTGTGTCTTATCCTTTTGTCCTATTACAGTACTTCAGTGGGGTTAATGCAAATTCACAATATTTTAAATAAATTAAAAATGAGATCAAAATCAAATTATCAGCTATAACAGAGGGTGTTTTTTTCTTTCTTTTTCATTAGTAATCTTGTTTTTATGGAATTAAGAAATATCATAATTATATTTGTTCATACTAATCATTCAGTATTATTGACCAATATTATTTTTAACACTGCAACTCAAATATAAGTTGTTGTCACAGAGTATTCAGAACTGGAACATTAATGGTGAGCTGCAGAATATGTTATTTAGTTCTACAATTGGATGACTGAATGACAGTTTCTAGTGTGAGTTTTCTGACATGCAAGTGAAAAAAACCCCAAAACTAGACTGCTCCTAACTATGACAACTGTGACTTTGAGAGATATTCTGCAGGCAGACCTCACTACTGATGGAAAAAATTAAGGACAAAAAATAAAATAGGTGCCCCAATAAATTCAAGTATTTCCCATATACCTTACATTTGTGATATTTTATTATAAACAAACAACCAAAACAACCAACCAAACAGAAAAACAACAACAAGAAAAAAACAACCCAGAAACTTGGAAGCATCTAGATTGAAAATCAATGGCTATGCACTAGGGAGACCGAAGGTTAATCTTTGAATCACAAAGGGGAGAACACCTCAGCCAACACCTGACTTTTGCAATTAGACATGTCCAGCTCTCCAAGTCATCCCACATTCCTTTTGTAGTCAGGGGAAAGAAAAATGCTTGTGGATGTAATTTTCTTTTTTCCGCTTGTTCTCTTAATCTTCTTCAATGAAATTTCTCTGAAGGGGTATTTTACTTCTCTGCTAATTCCACCATACCAGACTCTAATTAAATTAGTAGCTCTTGGGCAACAAGGACTTAAAGTGTCAACATTGAATTTAAAGATATCATGCATCCTGTATGAAGTGTTACACTTCTCACAGAGTTTCACATTAAGTAAAAAATATGAAGAGAAAAGGAAGATATCTGGGTCCACAGAAGCAACAAAGCTGGGATAAATAAATATGTGTCTTGTTCATTAGCCAAATGCAATTATTCTAAGACCTTTCCCACTCATTATGCAAACAGCATAGTGCTGAAGTATGAACAGCCCTTCAAAACATCAAACAAATGAGGGAAACATATTCTACCCTACTTTTTATTACAGTTGAAATTACTGAAAGAAATTACTGCATTTCAGAATTTCTCGTTCTCTAATAAGGGTGAGAAGTCAAAGTAGCCTCACAGGTCTATGGTTGTGTTTACATTCTGAACTGTACTTTGAATTAATAGGTTCCTAGGAACATACTATGAATGGTGAAAATTGTTTTTGACCTTTTTAGTTTAAAAAGTATGACACTTTTTAAATGGATTTTTTTTCATATGCAAGACCTATTTTTGACAAATTTATGCAGAAATAAATCTGAAGCAGTTCTGTGGGTTTTTTGATCAAAGGAACTTTTTGTTTTTAAATACAAATGTTGTATTAAGAGTAATTGCAGCAAATATTAAAAGTGAAAAAGGCAGAAATTATTTTCTCTCGTACTATTGAGCATTATTTCCATTATCTCAGGGGATCAGAAAAGCTAACACTTCACTGCAATCAGCTTTCATTAAAAAATGGTATTTTTCTGTCATTTGTACTCTTCCAGTTTAACAACACTCTGGATAAATGAATATTAGACCTTGATAGTATTCCTGAGAATGTAAATCAAGTAGAAGTCCTCCACTTTTGGAAATACTGACTGACTTGTGGATGGCAGGTAAACCTCCATCTATACCTTCCACCAGTTTGGCACATCTCTGTCCTGAGCCTTTAGCTAACTCTGCTGCATGAAAACAGTTGACAACTGATTTATTTGGAACTCTTCTAAAATTTTTCCTGCTTTCCACTTAGCAAACCTTCATATTCTGCACTGATCCAGTAGTCAGCACATTTTACTGTCTTCTGCCACATCAGGTACATAGACTGAAGTTGTTTTTTGATTTTTCCATTAACTGCTAATAGATCTGAAGGCATTCCTCATTATTTTCTTTACCACACAATTCAGACAGTTATTTAGCTTCACTGTGTTTGCAGTGGTGTTTAATGTCACTTTGGCAGAGCTTGTACTAAGTTTATGTGATAACAAAACTTCACATATTCATTTCCTTGGCACCTGTGTTCACAAATTAAATTTCAGGAATTAGTTAAAATTTTTATTGTATTTTACACATTTATTAGGAGAAAACCAGTGTACATGGAGGGAAAAAAAAAAAAAAAAAGAAAAACCAAACAGCGCTTGGGTTGCACAATTTTTCCATTTTCTGAGAGACTTGGTATCACTGTTACATTTGGGCTCATTTACTAGATCAAGGCAGTTAAGGACAATGACTAGTATGTGATTTAACCTGTGCATAAGTCACTTAAGTATAATTAAAAAGTGAAAATTATCCATTTACTTTCTCAATAATCTGTCCAATTAATCAGCATTAAGCAGGTAGTGCTAGACTTCATGAAAATCTTTTGTAGCATTCATTCACTTGGTGGTAGCATACCCACTGTAGTACGCTCGGAATGCATTAAATCCGGGGTAGAGAAAATAGCTTTATGGACCTGAGCAGTACTGCTTATGTCAAGTACCATAAGCAGGGGTAAGACTTGCAAAAATACTATATCATCCTAGAAGATGAAGTTTTAACCATTTCTTTATTTTCTGTTTTTCATTACATTACTTATAAAAAGCCACAAGACAGATCACCTTCATGTTAGAATTAAAAAAAAATTAGATTCTATTTCTAAAAAGATAACCAAGCAACCCATTAAGAACCATAAATCTGATGAAGAATCATATTTTTTCTTAATTCTCAGCTCTTTTACTGTCTCAGCCAGACTACAGACTATCATATTTACTTTTGTTTTGAGTGCTGAGGGTTTGTTTGTGGTGAAAACCAAGTTGGGCTGTTTTACTAGAAAAAACTTCACAAAGTCAAGCTGGAACCAAGCTACAGGTTACACCACCTGGGTATGCAGTGTAATGCATTCAGACATCTAAGTAAGTCAGGCCCTGCTCAGTTTATTGCTCTCTGCAGAGCCTAGTTATGTGAATGTAAATGTTTCCTTCGTGGAGGATTCCTACTCCAGTAAGGGTGAAGTGATCACATTCCATCCGTTTACATATATGTACCTGCACCAAAAGGAATATCCTTCTTTTTTTCTCTGTACTAACCTATGCTTGTTCTCTTTATACACATATGAACCTAAATACAAAAGAATTGTAAGGGCTTTAAAAATCCAAGTAAAATTTCTTACCTGAACACCACACAACTTTTAGGGTATCTATTGGCAGCTTTTCTTAAAAATTACTTTCAGATGTTAGAAACAGAATACTAGTCAAATGGAAAATTACATGATAAAAATAATTTTCATCAATATTTCTGTAATTGAATTTAATAATTAAATGTTTTTCCAGTCTACGGTATTGTCTGAACATTGGAGAAAAGTTTATCCTTGCAGAGATAATTTATAGAATTACCATAGTTAACCTTTCTTCAGTAATAAAGGCACACTTTAAAACTGTTGTGTGTGTTGCTAAAAGCTTTGCACACAATGGTTTTGCGACAAAGCTGAAGCCTTGGAACAGCTTTGAAGTAGAAGTTTGGCAGTGCTTCAAAGCTGAGAGATGGCACAACATAAAGGACTGTTCCCACTTTTTCCCCACATTGGAAATAAAAACACTAAGGCAGAAGGATGTGCTTAAATGGAAGAAAGATTAAAACTGGTTTTGCCAATTGGGTAAAACATAAAAAGAAAAAAGGCATAGTATTCTTGCTTTAAATACACACACAAAAAAGAGGTAGAATGTGTCTGAAAACCTTTGAAAGAAGAGTATAGTTGAATGACTTGTCCAAGTTTAAATCTAGGAATTGTATAAATCATTTTCAAACAGAGGTAAATTGTCAGTCTTTTGGAGCGAGATTTCCTAATATTTATATGCCATTTATTCTTTTTCAGAAAATTTCAAACATATGATTTTTCTCAGTGGATCTCTTCTAAAGAAATCAAACAATTAACACTTCCTCCATTAGATCATTTGTCATTAAGGGACATCCAGATTTGCCTTAATGATAGAAAAAGAAACAAGTGAAAAAAGAAAAAAAAAAGCCCTTCCAGATGTGCTGTCAGAAATGAAAAAAACCTCCAAAGAGACCCATGCATAATGTAAAGTAATTAAATTATAAAGATTTTTTTAAATAGGTTAAACAAACAGCTGTCTAATAGTTTTTGTACAGCTGCTCAAATTTTCAGGCAGAGAAATGGACAAGATGACTTCTCTAACAGTTAAAATTTTATTCTTTCGGTGTTACAACAAACAGAAGTGCAGGTTTTACATGCATATTTAGTTAAATTGTTTTCAATATGCTAAAAGAGTACATGCATTAAAGATTACTGCAGAAATCTAAACTGTGTTTCAGATTTCTAAGGCATGGAAGTTTTTTCCCACTGAGGACCAATAAAAAGCTAACAGACACAGAAAAAAATAGTCTGTACACAGAATAGCCTAACTGTGTACAAATCTGGAGGGCTGTGATTTGCAAAGTACATAGTCTAGGGAGGAATCCAATTAATTCATCAAGGCAGGAGATCAGGATGCAATCATGGAGCTCAAGGTAGGGATGTGGAAGTCTGATCCTAAACTAGTGGTCATTCAGTGCCATATTTACAATCTCTGTGGAACAAAATAATATTCTGAAGCAACAGAAAATTATAGCCCAATAAAGGGTCACTCTACCTAAACCAGAGCAGGAACATGACAATACAATTACAGGTTTCCTTTCCATGCCTTACTAGGTTTGCAGCTCTATTACAACTTGCCGAATAGTACTGCAATAAAACATCACTCACATTAACAATGCAGAAACCTGTGTCTTCAAAGCACCATTCCTTAAGATTGGCTAGAGCTCCTGCTCATTACAATCCAAAGCCCTCAGGTCAAAACATCATCCAAATATCTGTAACCAAAGTAAAACACGTATCTTCAGTGATTATGTTTTTAAAAACAGTCTATTCTTTAGAGCTTGTCTGCGTCACTGAAAACCCAATTGGCTGCTGGTTATCTTTAGAGATGCTCTTCTTTCCAGGTCTCTGATATTCACAATCAAAACCACCTGATGATGAGATTTTTTCTAAGAAAATGTCACAAACAAATAAATAAATAACAGTGATGGCAATAAAAAAAGCAGGGGAAAAGCCCACAGTACTGTTAGGGAATATAAACACATTTTTCTGCAATAGCTGAGGGAAGGGGAACAAGGCCAAAACAACAGAAATTGCAAATTATGCAATATTTTAACAAAATATTGTCTAAGAAAGTATAAAAATTCGAGTCTTCTGTTATTACCTAATAAAATATACTCCAAGCTATTTTTACTCCCTTCCTTCCAAAGCAATCTGCACTATTATAACTCCTTCCTAATTAGCCAGGGCTTCATACCCTGTTGATGTTTCTCCGCAGCTTTGGCTTTAGGAGCCAGCATACTAACTACTGCCCACACAAATAATCAATTTATATGTCACTTTTTCACCCCTCTTGGTTATAAGGAGTAGCTGCTTTTCTCCCCTTCTACTTTTCAGTAATCATAAAAGCCATTAGGGTTCTGCCAATAGCATTTACAAAATCACTGATCGCTGCAAAATATTTGCATGCCTTAGGTAAATAATGCAAACAGTGAATGAATACTTGTCTGACATCAGTGGGGTCTTACATCCTGAATGGGTCAGAGAGAGAATGCAACTGCATTTCTTTGCAAGTGGAAGATTATTGGAAACTTGAAAGGCACCTTGAAAATTCTTTAGTCAGTTTTGGGAGGAAAAGAAGAAAAGAGTCTTTCAGTGAAACAAAAGCATGAATATTCTATATATTTATTCCCTATGTAGGGATTTTTTTCATATTTTCTATGCTTTCTTGCCCCATTAATATAGCATCCTTAAAAACAGACTAACCAAAAGGACTAAGTAGTATCTTTTTCTGACAGGTTTGGAATTATCTCCCACTGTACTAATTAGGAGGATCATTGGGTGTTCTCTTACGAAAGCTGTACTAAAGCTTGGTCTCAGAATTAACACTATAGTCCACCCACTATTAGAAGCATCACACTTATTTTTTTTCACACTTTGTTCTCCTCTGCAGTCAAGGACAAACGTGTTTAGCTTGTCAAAGTGTCAACAATTAACTATTATAAATTTATATGTTATAAAACTTGCAAAAAATCTTTTTGGTAATATGAAAATATTTAGTCGCCATAAGAAAATAATACATGAGTCCATTGGTTCCTGAAGGGTATTATCAGCTATATCCCCAAATATTCTCACTGAAAAAATGTATTTGTTTTTTTCTTTACAAGTGATAACAGTTGTCCATAGCAGGTCTTACTCTATATATAGGCTTACATTCACAGAAGAGAGATCAACAATTCCCATAGTCAGTCATCTTCTGCTTCTATCATCCCATACAAACATAAAACTCACTGCTTCTTGGTGTCCTGCGATCCTCGGACATAGCAGGTGTCACTTCATTTCTTCTTCCCATGTGGATGTGATATCATCCAGTTTTAAATACGTGGTTGTTTGCAGACACAATGGGAAGCTTTGTTTTGCTCCACTGATACAACAACAATTCATCACAAGGCATCGCCTCTATGGGCCAGATACCACTAAAGGAATAAGAGAATGGATTATCCTGTAGGCTCATTTGCCTACAGAAAGATGAACACAATGTAATACTTTGAATTAACAACTTTAGAGTTAAAAAAAAAAGGTACTTTTAGAAATTTTGTTGGTATCAAATAGTATCTTGCAATGATTATACAAGTGCATATGGGCTGTGTTAGCACTATCAGCACAAGTGTTGTGAGCACTTTCCCTCTATTTGATACCACACGAGCATATCTGGAGTACCAGTTAATTTTGGGCTCCAAAGTATTAAAAAAAGAAAGAAAAAAGAGTGAATTTGAAAAAATGCAGTGACTACAACAGAGGGCTAGCACTGTGGTAAAGGAGGACTTGAGGACATGAAGTAAGGCAGTGAGAGCTGGTTTTTTTCAGTCAATAAAAGAAAAATAAGGAAGAGGTCTTATCACTGTCCAGAATGGTTGTTCAGTGCAGTGATGGTATCTCCACATTTAAACACACTAAAATTTGATGACAACACCCTATGGTAGCAGATTTTACTTTTAAGTTAGTCTTGCTTTGAGTGGGGGTTGATACAAGATGACCCTGAGAGGTCAGAAGATCATCTATAAAGAATTCCAATGGGTATTGAAAGTAACAGTGGCTATGTATTTCTGTGGATCCTCATATATACCGAGGGTGCTCAAAGTAATTTTGTTCAGAACAGAACTGGTATATCCCTTACAGCTACTTAAGAGCTTCTATACCAGATTTCAGTATTAACTACAACTGTTATCTCTAAATGGCATTTCTCAGTCAAAAGTAAGGAATGTACTTCTCTCTTATGAACGAAGATACGATATTTTGCTTGTCTATATATAAAAAAAAGAAAAAAAAAAAAGTACTGCTACAGTGCTCAAAGAGATATTTTCTCCATCAACAGCTAGGGAGAGAAAAATTTCAGCCAAAAACTCATCATGTACTCTTTTCTTCCAATTAACTCATATTTTCACAATTCGAATATTCTACTTAAATTCTCTTACCTCCTCATCTAAACTCTTCTTAATGTCATTTCCTTATACAGAGCTACCATAGTGCTTTTTTGGTTATTTTATTTCTTTGTTATGGGAGAATGAGATAAATAATCAGGTACATCTCTTTCACAGGGTACCTTATATCTAGCTCTTTGTTCCCATTTGACAAATTCAAATGGATTTAAATTGGCCAATACCAAATAAAGATCAGCCTCACTTTCAAAGTGTCATATCATTTTATATCACTGTTAATATCAACTTCACACCTTTCCAGAAGCACATGCTGCCATCAATCTCTTTTGTGAAAATAATTCTTTCTAGTGATGTATTTGGAATGACAGTGTGACTGAGCCATTACTACTTTACCCCATGAGCAGATAAAAAAGGATACTATGGGGGATATATCTCCTTATATCACCCAAAGAAAGCCTTCAATACCAAACCAATCTCATCTACAAAGAGCCACTTTACTAGCAGGAGAAGAAAGGAGATGTCAATGTATTCCTTCACAAGCTGTCATCTCTTTCTGTTCTCTACTACAAATGATGCTTCTATGCACGTGACTGGATAGGAAAAATTATCATTTTATAGAGCTAAATAGATGATTCATCTTTGGAACCAAACTGAACGAACTACTTCTCTACTTCTCCCGCTCTCAAAAAAACCCCATGTGTTCATGCACACATGAATTATTTTCCCCCAAATCATGAAAGTGAACTGTAGCTTAAATAAATGTTAAATCTGATTCCAAGTTCCGTGGCAGCAAAATGAGATTTCTTTAAGTTATGAACAAAGTGTACTGCATACAAATAGCATTTAAATGCATAAGGACTCAGACATTGATTTGTATTTTACAGAACTCTTC
The DNA here is from genome assembly GCA_013396735.1 of Grallaria varia. Classification (NCBI taxonomy): domain Eukaryota; kingdom Metazoa; phylum Chordata; class Aves; order Passeriformes; family Formicariidae; genus Grallaria; species Grallaria varia. Next base: position 17,542 of record VWZG01000228.1, read on the forward strand.
ATTGCCTTTAGTTACTTTCAGAATGCATCAGGATTATTCTCTTTCCATCTCTTACAGTACTACTAATAGAACAAGTAAGAACATATAAAATAGGGTATTAATATCTTCATCTATATGATTTAAAATATACATACCAAATGTAATATAGAGCCAAAGGGACACTAAAAACTCAGTAGAGCAACATCAATATTTCTTCATCATTTGATACATTTCACTATCTGAACAAGTTTCTTTTAAATTTTTAAAAATTAATGATATTCTTTCATTTTCCAATTAATCTTAAAGGCATGTAATAGCACAAATGAAAAGATGGCAAACCAGAAAAAAATAATTAGGATTCAAAATTTTCTGCATAAAAATCCAAATCCTCAATGGATACAAATTGGTTCAGAACCTTAGAAATAAATAATATATGCTAATTTATGCTCCAAAATCCAAATCAGAAAAACTACATGAGTTATAGAGTACAGATGTTCACGTATTATTCAGTGAACCAGATGCACTACTTTTTTAGATGAAACAGCATGAATAAGATTTGTTATAAACCTAGATACACAACATTTGAATCAAAGTGCTAGAAGATCTTTTGTTTGGGATTGCATGGCTATGAAATGTACAAGTGGAAATTATCTTGGTTAAAGTCAGTTCCCTTTTTTTTTTCTTTTCTTCCCCCATTAGAAATCTGCAATTGGTGAAACTTTGCCAACTCAATGGAAAAACAAGAAAATAGGAAAGGTACTCCCTGTGTGCCACTTTAAATAACTGTAGCTTAAAGAGAAGAGTAAAAGCCAAAAAGGAATTGCTTTCTTTTTCTCAAAGTGCTTAATGTTTGCAGCAGGTAAACAATGTAAATATGCTTCATTCCCAAAGCCACACTACTTGCAGTATCTGCAAATAACAGAAAAACTCATAGAAGTCCATGAAAATTGATTAATTTCTGAAATCTCATGAAAACCCCAATACAAAGCAACAAGTTCTGATTTCTCTGACATATTTTGAAATGCTACTAGTAAGATTTTACTGAATGCTACAGATTTTAAAATTTGATGGATCTGAGTATTAATACCCTTCATGTTTTCTTCTCTACACAAATGACTATATTTAATACAGAACCAGCTGTGGAAGGTCTTTCTCTTTCTAACTTTGCTAATATTTTCTGTGTGTGCCAGAAAATTCTCTCTAGTACTGTTCAGTGTTCTCAGAAATCAGAAGTTCTTTGCAAAATCTATGGTTAAGGCTTAATCTGTTTAGATAGATTCTTGTTCAATAATGAAATGTTCTTAATCAAAAAGTTTTAACTTCTGCTTACGGGACATGAAAGAAACTGAAAAGGGTAAGGATTGCTTTGTAAGACATAACTTTGTCTTTACCCCTGTGCTGTAAGAGCAAATACCTATGCAGTCAATAAATAGCACTCACCAAGACAAAGCATCAGGTTGCATTTCAGCGTTCTATCCTGCTAGCAGCAACAAAAATCTATATGAGGACGCCTGGGACATGAGAAGAGCACAAAATTGCTCTGAGCCACTGTGCTCACTGATAAATGGCACACTAAGAAAAAGACATTACTTTCCTCCCTCACAGTAGTAGCACTAATGGAAATCTATAATAAGTTAAGTCAAGATCATGCTTCATTTTATTTAAATTCTCACCCAACATATAAACCCAAACGTACAAATCCCAAGAAGCAGACAGAAATCCAAGCTGTATTCTGGAACATGGAAAACTTTCATTACCTACAATCAACAGCAGAGAATGAGGAAAATGAGAAGTCTTACTACAGACTAGGATGCAAGAGAACTAGGTTTAGTTTTTTGATCCTTCCCACACCAATACTCCCTCTAAAAGACAGGCAACTCACTTGATCTTTGGCCAAGCTAAACCAAGTGCACAACAGTGTAACTCTTCCCTCTCTAAGTAGATGGTTTCTACTCTGTATTTCAATGAAATCCATCTCTCCTTTCCCACACATTGATTTCAAAGTAGAAAATCCACGTCTGAGGTAGGAGAGAAGCCAGCAGTCCCAGAGTTTACAAGGGAGTCAGGTCTGGAGATCATACGCAGCACACACCTCTAAGAACGTTCACTAGCCTTTAAAAAGAGAACTTTATCACAACAGCTACATTTCATGAATTATGAACACTGCAGATACTTTGGATCCCTACAAACAGAATTCAAAAATCTGGTTGGAGTCCACTAAAGTTAACTGCCTTTGGAATATTGACCCTAGACAGTGCAAATTAAAAGGAACTACATAAGCACCCAAAAAACCCTCTGAAAGAGTTCAGACAACCCCTTGTTCTATTTAGTTTATATCTGGCAAGAAGGAACTGTTTTGGTACTGAGTGAAAATTGCCTACAGTAGAGTGGTCTATTCAAATGGGACACAAGAGGAACAGTATGTCAAGAATCTTGCCAAGCTTTGGACTGTCTCCTGTGTTGCAAAGAGATTTGGAATAACCCACTCTTGGACAAACCTCATTAATTTCCTCCCTGTCCCATACTAAAACCTTCTGCATTTCATGACCTTTTAACATTGCCCTGGCTGAATGCCTGCATACTGTAAACCTTGCCAAAAAAGGAGTTGGAGACCTCCCTATTCCAGTGATGGGCCATCATTTGGACACAGTACATCTTTCCTCAAGACGTAGCACACAGTATTTATTACAGAAACCCAAACATACATTGAACTGAAAGTTTTAAAGACTGCGTAGGTGAAATGCTTTCAGGATAAGCAATTCATAGGTGTTTACCTTATGCAAATTATTGCAGTTTTTTATCTTTATGAGCATAAAACACAAGGACACACACAGTTTCTGGGTAGTTAATGTTGGTTATCCTGAAAGAAAACTCATGGCTGTCCATAAAATCAAGTGTAAACTGTTTCTAAAACAGCAAACAAATTAAATTAAAAAGTATTATAATTTGTAATTGCCAGGAGACGGCAAGTTCCTTCAAAGAGATCTTACAATTACTAAATTGTTTCAGATAGAGAAATGTAAACAAATCTAGAAGTTAATTCTTTAATATATAGGTAGGCTAATTAAAAAAAACACAGATCAGTATTAATTCGGCTAAGATTCACAAAATCTAAAACAGTGGAAGAAAGTGATATCTGAATTTTAAGATGTAGCAAGAACTAATACTTTTTTTGCAGCAGAATGTGCCATAGAAACTACATATAGCTGAGCTATATGATTCAAAAGAGCCAATTAAGCAAAGTAAAGAAACAATAAAGAATGGAACTGAGGCAGCCCAACCAAGTAAAACCAAGTTACTCTATAACCAGGTGTAATGTCTTAAAGAAGTTCATAAACAGTCACTTAGGACTTTGGGGAATCCAGACATAGACGACTCCCAGAGACCCCTCATGAAGCCCATCAGAGACCGTATAAGGATATGTATATATTCTAATAAGTATTGGAAAATGTAATGAATATTTAACAGGAGTGTAGGGAACAAAAAATGAATAATCATGTGGTGCAAACATATAAGTTGTAGTGGAGATATCTCTGCGTGCACTTTGTTGACCTGATTCCCAAGGCACCCAGTGTGCAGCTCATTGTACTAAACAATGCCTGGCTTCTAAAACTCACAAACTGAGTCTTAGAGCTTTCTTTTAAGAGCCAATTTTAGGTAACAAAGGTAATATAAGCAATCTTATCCAAAATTACTTTTGTTCATGTTTTTATCCACCTTCTCCTTTAGGATTTTTTTTTTTTTGCGTTAAATCAAAATAATAGAATTTCACTAATCCAACTATACAGGACTCAAAAGCAGACATAAAGCACGAGTGACTTTAAATAAATTTAACTGTACATATATCTCTGCCTTACAAAATTAAGACAATAGCATCCCAAACTAGTGGAACTTCTAAGTACTATGGGTTTTTTAACCATTTTTGGAGAATTGAGTTTAATGGCTGGTAAAGTGATGGAAATTTCATTTTTATCTCTTCCATAGGCACAAGAGCTTCTACAGGTTTTAAAGCTTCATTTAATCCAGAGTGTGGATACAAATGCAAGAGTTAAAATATATTCACAGAACCAAATTTTAAGGAAAAAAAATTGTTTGAGACACTGGAGCTGATCATACAATAAATTAGAGCTATTGGTTCCTAAAATATGACACTGAAAGAGTTATAACAAATTACTAAAATTAAGTTAATTTTCACAATACCTTTCATTAAAAAAAAAACAAACCAACAACTGTTGTGCATCCAGCCAGGGTACTATGACAGACTTCCCAGGAAACTTCTAAGAAAATGCATAAAATGGAGAAATTATTGGAAAAAATACTTTGAGAATTTTTATAAATGCATTTATAAAATTTTTAGTGCATAAAAAGCATTTATGCTTACATGCATAATATGCATATATCTTTTTCAAATGTCACTTTGAAAAAGACCTACACTTTTGTGACTAAGAGACCACATTCAAAAAGTCACATCACTTATAAATCAAGAACATTTTAATTTGCCAAAGCATTTTTAAATCAGCTCCTGCTCAAATATATCCTTACCTGTTAAATGACATTCAGTTGTAATAATTATGAGCTAGCACATTTGAAGTCAGTAATCCACTTAGGATTTTGGCTTTGAGCTTTTCTAGAAGCAATTTCTCAGCGAAAAGAAAGCAGGGGTGAAAGATGGAAGTATATTTTATTATTAGAAACAGTTGGTGTTTCAGACTAATTGGGATGTGAATGGGGTGTTAATAAAGTCAGGGAGATTAATTTAGCAGGCAAAGCTAATTGGTCCCATTCCTTAAGAAGAGGCTTATTGCTTTTATTTTAGATCTACAAAACTACAGCTGGAGCAGTACATGGCTAACTGCACTAGGAAGAAAAAACACATAGAAAAGTAAAATAGTTTCAAAAAATATGTGCAACAGATTTTAAGAGGATTAATATTCACATGGTCCATTGTAAAGTGTGGGAAACTACAATTTTCAGAATTAATGTATGTTAGAATGGTGAGGATATCTTTACAGATAACAAAACTGCTAATTTCAACAACTGAGGTTAGCTCATTTTGTACTTCTAGCACACTTACAGTAGGGAGAACAGGAGAAAAGTTTGGGTTTTTTTCTGACAGGTTGAACTTTTAAAAGAAGTAGGGTGTTTCAAGTTGCTGAGGAACCTGGACTGTGAAAATAAATCCCTGAGAGAAGGATTATTGGGCAGGTAATGGCAAAAGGTATCCGATAAATTGCAGAGTTATGTGGTAAACTTATTCATTACATGCCTATGCAATTTGTCACAGGGCTGTCTCATTTATCACCTCCCCATGCAAGATGCATATTTTGATATTGCACATTGCTATCATTGCCTGACAGCTTATGATCCTGTTTTTGAAATTCATACATCATTTTCCCCTGCTCTCTCCTATCACAAGATGTTCCATCCAGTTATATTTCCAGATAAATGCTAAGAAAGAATTCCTGATGCACCTGGTGTCATTCTTCACGCTCTCCTCAAATCAAATTAATAATGCAGAAAATAAGTTATGTATTTTCATGGACATACTGTAGGGTCTGTTATTGCTATTCTGTTGCTCACAGATTTATTGCACCATGATAGGTCATGGATCAATCAGAAAAAGCGACTTGATATCTTCACTCAGCTGAAATGGATCTTGTCAAGAATATTCTGCTATAATGCCTTTTTAACTAAATGGCTGATTCATAAAAACACTTCTTGCTGTTGATGCTTTTTGTGAGACCATGCTAGCACTCAGCAAGAGTTTAATGGTACTTTCACTGAAATACTCACATCAAAAAGTTGCAATTGTATGTTCATAAACTTAATTTTGTCTACCCTGAATCATAATAGTAGTTTCCTTTGAGCCAGCTATGTCTGTATGAATACTGTATGCAACAGTGTAAAATGTAAGTAATGGAAAACTTTTGGTATGGAAATTTTGGTTATTAAGCTGGTTATTTGGTCTTTTGTTATTAAGCTAGGAAAGACACATAGTTCTTGCTCCCTGTCTCTTTCTTCTGTTTCAACCGGAGCTCTCAAGAAACTCAACAGATGATTAAAAATTATTTAAGCAAGCATAAAATGTATTCATGTAGACATCTGGAGCCACTAAAAAGTAAACTCAGCAAGAAACCATCACCAGGGAAAAAGTGCATGGCTGGTTTTCTGGCATAGATTCAGCAATCTAAAATTAAATGTCTCAAGAAACAAATTTTTTTTTTTTTAATTTCAACTTTTGATTTTTTTCTTCTCTAGATTTTCTAAGAAATCTCTGTCAGCCAGTCTTATTTGAAAACCTTATTCTCTCCTCCTTCCTGAAAAAAGTAGTAAAAGTCAAGTTAAAATTTTTGACACAATTTTTAGGCTGTCCTATGGAGGTGTAAAGAACAAAACAGACTTGATATATACTATTTTGTATGTAATTTTGAAATGGAAAAAACTTCACAGCTCTTTATATCAGCCCTTAGATCAACTAATCACAAAAATATATAGATGGCTTCTAAAGTCCTAAGTGGGATCAGCTGACTGAGTAGATTTTAAACAAAGAAATTAAAATTTTACAAGTCCAGAGAAGTGCTGTGCCATATTAGAAGTTTGGTAGGAAGTCAAAAAAATGTCAATTGGAATCAGATGGAAATAATGAAGATACATAAGAATTTCTTTAGTGTTTCCATAGAGTCTTCACAGTACAGACAAACTATGTTTTCAGGGGAAAAAATATTCTTCATATGGAATTTAATGGACTTGAGCAATTTTCTGCTGTGGAAATAGGGCTGCAGTTTGCAAAGGTTAAAACAGGTTTGCAAAAGCACATGGAAAAGCATTGAAAGGCTTGAAAATGAAACATGTCATACAGACACCATACAGTGTACAATCAGAAAAACATTCATGAGAAATCTTCAAGAGAGAGGTACATTCTTAATATACTCAGCAGAACTGAGCTCTGGGTAATTTTAAACCAGTCACTGCAAGACAATATGACAGCCAAAGTTCTATTGCAGTATTTTCCCCCAAACACACAGAAAAGCTTTAGTTCACCTGACGGGTGCACTGCAGGGTTTGTGAGACATGCAAAGGTGAAACTAAAGCCTAAAACGTTGGCATTTGCAGTTTTTGCAGGAAATGGATTGTTTACAGTGGGTCTAAAGCATGACAAATATTAAATCTACTTCTGGGACTATTCATATAGAAAAGCAGTGAAATGCTAAAGACTGACTCCAGGATATCTTTAGTAGCGCAAGGAAGCTGACAACAGAATACAAAATTCAGTTGACAGAATTCAATTGTACTGTCACAGAGGCATCAAGAAAATGCTGGCAATCAAAATACTAATGACAAATTAGATTGATTAAACAGTATACAAAAAAGAAAAAGGGAAGAAATTACAACACTGATTAATATATCTTTTAATGTCAAAAGTAGAATTACTCATACAGCTCCTAATGCACTAAAAAATTACTAAAAGAAAACACAAATGCACACCAGTCAAGGTGGATTCAAGGTAATCACACTGGCCCTCTCTAAAACTTTAAAGAAAAAGCTGTTGAAGCAGATGCATTAGAGCACTTACTACACCAAGAACTACATTCTATTCACTGTAGCTGATAGTTTATAATAGAGAGATCTTGGAACATGAAATAAGAAAATTCTGATATAAGCAGCCTGAATTGGTAGCCACAGTTTTAGATCCTTAGATCAAATAGTTATTGAAAAATATTAATTCTAAATCATTACAGCTGCTATCCAGGAATAGCACTGCTGGAGCATAGGAGCTGCAGTACTGAGAGACTGTGGTTCATAATTAGATTGTAAGAAATTCAAGTTTTGCAAAATTTATGCTTTTAAACACACTGCTGTCAGTTCTTTACTTGACTAAATAGCCAGAGTATTTAAAACAGGGCTATTTGAAGTCCCTCATAGATATATAAATCAAAACACAAACTCCAAAGACAAACAAAACCCCTAAAAAACCCTGTGATCATTAAAAGATGAAAAGCATTTACACCCATAACACAGTGTCCACAGATATAATCAGAAAACAAACACCCATGATAGATATTTCTTTTACAAATTATAATTAAAGAGCAAGCCTTCAGCCTCCCACTTATTCTAGAGTAAAAGAGATAAAAAATAGACTCAAACTGTAAATCACATTAACTGATGATCACTGGAAAAGAATGTGCAAAACAATACAGAACTTAATCCACAAAAGATCTCAGAGACATACAAGGTAAAGGATGCCATTTCAGGGATTGGCTGTACATATACACTCTTCTAAATAGGAGAAGACCAATGAACAATACAAAGCATAGGGATCCTTGACTCTCTGTTTCCTAATTAACAGCTTACTCCCTAGCTCTGTTCTGAATCTCACCAACAGAGACACTCTGGGCATGATTCAATAAGCATAATGAATGAAACTACGTAAATTTTTACTATTTTCAACCTGTGCAGTACTCCAGCTCTGCTCAGTTTCTGTCTTCAAACCTTCTGCATGCCTTCATACCACATCTCAGGTGTATAGTACATCACCAAACAGTTTTGCAGAAAGCACCGTGGTAGGCAATAATAGAAGTGTCACATTCATTCAGACATAATTAACTGAAAAAAATTACACCAAAACACCAGCTACATCTCCGGGCCACTTCCTGACACCCTTGCGTTGTGCAGTGTGGACACAGCCTGTCTATTCTAGGGACAGCAAGCCCTAGGCAGCAAGGATGTGAGCCAGTCTAGGCTACTCAACTCTACGATCAGGGACCACTTCTTGTCCTTTCTGTTAATCAGGATATAGACAGACAAGCACTGTAAACTTATATATTGTGGTTAACTTCACAGTTTTCCACTTGGAAGTGAAACATGCAAGAATAACTATTTTCAAGTCTGGAACTGAAACATAGTGTCCTTAAAATGTTTTGGCTTACCGGAGAGAGTAGAGTAATGTCAGTGAGTCAGAAGTGAGTGATGAAAGTTAGGAAAACAGTTACATTCAAAGAAATTGCTGAGAAACATGCAACTTCTCTCTCTTTACTTTTCCACCTTTTTTATCTAATGTTTAAAATTACTTTGTATTCTATTAAGGATCCATTCACAAAAAAATTTGGCAAACATTTCTCACTACACATCACCTAAGAATGATACATGTATGAAAATCAATATGTAATGAGACATTAATAATGGCAATAATACTAGGGAAATCCCCTATGCTGCAAATATGAGCATTCTACAAGTAATCCTTCCTAAGTTAACTAATAACAATGACAGCCAATTTTGTTAAAAGTAGCGTGGTTTTTCTTATATTCTTTTTTCTGAGTAGAATTCTTCTGCAGAGAGTTATAAAGTGGGTGAGATGGCACCAGGGGCACCAATGGCACCCATTCACCTATGAAATGTAAGTAAGCTCAAATTAAGCTTAATTAATGTACTGCTTATTTTCATCATAGTTTGTTGCAATGTGCAGCATGTGTCCTCTTTAGAGAAAGCAAATGGCTTCATAGTTTTGACTCCGTTTAAAAATCACCTAACCTCCAAAATAACAAATATTACAAAAAGGAGCACAAGTACTTTTTAAAAATAAATGGACACATTTCTAGGACAAGCCACTGCAGTTTCAGCCACAAATGACAGACCACCTTACCTGCTTTTTAGCAGGTATCATCACATACTTGCAAAGGCATGGTATGTCGAAGTAAGACTGTGGATCCACTTAACTTGATCAGTCTTAGTTGTGCCAAAAATGTGTTCCAGGATGATTTCTTTCATTTAGAACAGCAGAATTATCTCACAGATTCCTGCGGCTCTGTTTGGTTCTTATTTAAATGTTACATAACCTCTCCAAAAAACATTCACCATAAAATCTTATCTCCTTAACCTCATTCAAACTTTAGTCTTGTTTTAAAAGCTTTCTAAAATTATGTACTTTTACCAGGGAAGAATCACCACTCTTTATTTTCCTACTTTACAAAATTTTCTTTGGAGAATTAGCCGAAGTAACCAAGGTTAATTTAACCTTGGACTTGCCCCCACTCTCTCTCGCTCCCAGGTGTCATGGCAGTAGGTAACTGCCTGATTACACCTTCTGGGAACAATACATTGAGTCTCTGTGAAGCAATGTCAAACTCGAGGCTTCCATGACTGTCTTCGCTTCCTGCCTCAAGTTCTTTTTTATTTTGTCTTTAGGCAATTTAAATATTTTATCAATATAAACAACAACAACAATGTCAAGCTGTATGATTCTATTTCTTCAGCTGTCAACTTCTTAACACACAGACCCAAGAGATTAAAAGTGTACGGTCAAGGTAAGACAGGGACACCTTGTTCAAAAACTGCTACTAGTCTATAAACATTTCAGTTGAATGAAGAAAAAAATTGCCCTGTAATATTGTGTCTTTGCCAACACATTGCATTTTAAGTTGAGACTAGATATATTTATAAAGTTATATGACCACAAATGGCTGGTTATTATAAAAAAGTTCCAAGGACCCAATTTAGACTAGACTGGCATTTGCTCATTTTATCTCCAGACTTCATGTAATATTGCAATAAAGCTTGGCAAATTTGATAAAACTGACTAAGATATTCTGTTGCATAAAAATTGTCCTTTAATTCACTAACTTTTAAGTTATTTTCAAGTGCTATATTTAAAATTTTCTTAATTGTTTTGTCTATATATGGTAAGCAGTTAACAGGAAACACTTCAATTACATCTAAGAGATATATTGGAATGAGTTCTTGCTAGACAATGAGCTATTCACTGTTACTTAATTCATCTGAAATTTCATTATAAGCTATTTTTTTCTCTAGAGTATGTTTTATATTGCAACTTTTTAATGATTACTCTTATTTCTCATGTATTGTTTGGAGGTATTTCTGCTGTCTTACTGGCTAAAATTTTATGTTAGTAAACTCAATTTTTGAGATATTTGGTCCCAGTTTAATGGGGAAATTAGTATACTTTGCTTGCTCTACACTTTAATTTCTGGATACAACAGATTTTGTTTAGAGACTTAATCTCTGCTTGCACTACTCATGCCTGGACATCATAAAACATTTGAAACTGCTCTTGATATATAGACAGTCACTACAGCCTATACTTAGCATTTTTCAGTAAAACAGTATTTTGTGTTATATGCTATTTTGAAGCAGCGTCATTGTAAAGTATCCCATCATATGCAGCAGTTTCATCTATGTAGTCACAGTATCACTTTATAATTGGAAGAATCTGGGCTGCTTCTCTTTGCTGTCCAGAAAGAATTACTTTCAATCTGTTGTAAGGCTAGATCATTTTATTTGTTTGTTTGAGCCTGACATATTTTGCTGAAGTGATAAACAGTATCAGCATCATTTACTCTCAATATTTCTCCACGCAACTCCATTTCTAATTTATATATTGTATTGAAAGCATAAACTTAATTTAATAAATATCTTTCAATTTAATCCTAATTGTTTGAAGCTGATATGATGTTTCAAAAAATGTTTCCACAAGTTGTGTGTCAGATTTACATCAAACTATTTCAAGCCCAAATCACGGACAATTAGAACATATGTTCTTGCTTTTTTCTCAATATAAATATGTTGTGACTCAACTGGAAATCTTAATTAGAATGTAACTCTTCTAGCCTGATATGAACTAATTGGAGAGAAGACATTTTTTCATTTGTCTCTTTACTATAAATACTTGCATGTATGAAATCTTGATCAGGCCATATCCAATGCAACAACAATGTGTTAAAAGGTAAATAAAATAAAATATATGCCTAAGAAGCATTACTCCAGTACCTGATACACAAGAAGTTGCAGCACAAGGCAGAGAGCCTGATGCTCAGAGATGAGAGCAATGTGAATTTAATGTTCAGTGCAAATTTCATTGCTCAGAGCCCTCCTTTCTCCTGCAAGGAGCTACATGCATCTTACTCTCAGTTTACCATGTGTAGGTAACAGCAATAATTCTTTCAGGTCAAGGTTTGGGAACGCCTATAGTACATGAAATTGGAAAATTTTTCATTGCATTACTGTGTTTGTTTTCCAAGCTGCCAGCTTTTCATAGTGTTTCCTCTAGTCAAGAGGCTCTACAATCCAAAATGTCACACAGAACTGGTCACCCAAGAGAACACTAAAGCACAGCCTACACAGATCAGTTCATCATCGGTTTAATCAGTTAAAAGTAGTATTTGTGGTATTATTATTGTGGTATATTACCATCTCACCAGTTCAGTAGCATATCATATAAGAATGTCAGCGCACATGTGACTATAGAACAAAAGCATGTTAAAAGGTAAATAAAATATTCTAGTGAAGCAGAGTTTCCTACACTGTGCTAACAACTTTTTCTAGCCAAATTCACCAAAGTAGAAAATAAGGAAGAGGTGGAAGTTCAGTCTGTGAACTAGCGGGTAACAGTTCACAAGCTGCCCAAATTATTCTCAAGTATGTCAGCACATCTCTAGACAAAAATTAACACAGTTCAGAGGATTTGATGTAGATAGGAACAGTTGTCAAATGATAACCAAACTTCTTCAATTTACATTAGTGAAGTTATGAAGCTGAACTATGGCAGCCGCTTTCACTAATCTATTAGTTAAAGAAAAAAGCCACAAAGTATGACAGGCCTTCAAATCTACCTATATCTGTAAGCAGATGTGTATATTCAGGAATGCATTTTAAGCATCATTAATACTGATACAGAAAGATATTGCAGTCATCATTCATAACCATAGGTTTCACACATGCAGTCTGCCTGAACAACTTTCTTCAGTTCAGAGTGTTCGTCTGTCTTGTAGAAATGGTTCAAAATTTTCATTCATCATTTGAATGAGGTGAGGCAAAACTACTTTTTTTTTTTTTTTTTTCAGGCTTGAACTGGTGTATTTTCATGGACTCTGCTTTCTGAGTCCATTAATAGTAATGATGTTATATGGTTCACTGTAGTCCTTTCCATGGGCTCTGCTCACATCAGAGCAAGTAATAAAAAGGTAAAGCCCTCTCGTACAGAAATGCATGGCTTCACCAGAGCGGGGTGAGTGGAGAGCAGTTAAAAGCATCTAGTGATAGAATACACTATTTTGCCTCAAAAAAGAAACAAGTAAGCAAGCACAAAGAGGACATCAACCCTTTAGAAATAGAAATGAAACCTAGTATTTTCTTACCCATTTTTAATGGAATTTCATATTTAGACACATTCACAGGAGTAAACAATGAGGTTTTCTGTACGGCTTATACAGGATATTACTTTGAACTGCCTATTCATTACACTCCTTTAGGTACATGAATAGAAGTGAAAGTTCACAATCCTTCCTATGCCTTAGGAAACTATTGGCTGTGCCAAATTACCATCACATTCTGGTCTATGGTGCATCCTTCATCTCCCCAGTCTCAAATGATTTTATGGCTTCCAGAATCATGATAATCACTATGCCTTGAAAGGGCCTTCAAATTTTTTGTTTGTGTGAAGAAGGGAAATAATCAATTTATTGGGTATCTTCTCAGCTTCCTTCCTCTAGTCCAAGAGCTGGGCAGCTGACACCAATATGTAGTTTCTTTCTCCTCTTTTCTCTTCAAAGGTCAGTTGTCCAAATAAGCTGGGACTGGCAAATACATATCTTCCGGAAGTCCCTGAATGTGCTTTATGACACTGTGTAGGAATGAGGCTTACAGTCATATGATATGCCACAAGATAATGTGGTAAAGAGATTTCCATGGGCACGATGACATGCTTGGGGGATGACGGGTTATCAGGGAGAGGCTGAATAACCATTTTTGCTGCAGAGAGGCAGAAGACAGAGTGACACTAAGGTGTCATAGTTCTGCTCTGCCCTTGCACAAAATCCACAGTCTCTGTAATCTCTCTCTTTGTAAATCCTAATATCCCTCATTTACATATAAATTGGCTCCTCCCTCATTTATGATGGCACTAAGAGAATATCTGACTACAGTCTCACCTCCACTTATCCCAGAAGTATAAACTGACATTTGAAATCCTCAGTGGTAGAGGATGAGAATATGATGACCTTGCAGACAAGCTGATGGGTTTGCTCCTCTCTCCTCCTCAAAACAGAGACATCTGTGTGATAAGATTTGTACCATCAACTGCTTTGGATTATACCCAGGAACACCCTGCGTATAGTGCTATATACTTATATGTTGCAGGTCTAGTGAATTTATCACTGGCAATCTAAAAGAATCTGTAACCAGTTGCTTCAATAACCTGCACTACTGATGAATCCGTAATCATGAAAGTTCCTGATTGACTTGACCAGACTTTTAGTGTTTAATTGGTTAAACCTCACTATCTGTGAACCTGTCATCACACATGAGATCAGACTTATAATGTAACCCACACTATTTGTGCATCTGGCATCTTACTGAACACTACCAAACTTATTGTGCTGAAATTATTCTGAATAGAAATTAAGCCCAGCCTCACCCAAGCCCCCTGATTCCTTAGGACCAGCTGGAAAGCAAGCAGGTTTGTTTTTTGCCAAATTTTTATACTCTTAACACAACACACCAGTCTAAGCTGAGTCACAGAACAGAAAACATAACTCAAGGGAGATAAAACTCACACAATTTGCTACTACTATGACTAGAATGAGTGAGAACATTTAAGATTATAAACTACAGCGACACTGCATTGCCACCCTAGCATACTCTACTGAATTATCTTCTTGAGAGCCTACACCATCCAAACATGACACCACAATGTCACAACAGGAGAACTATCTTATTCTACAGTGAACTTTGCTATAGAACAGCAGGAACACTGATAGCAAATAGTACCCAAAAACCCAAATAGAAGCAGCCATCACACTTCTTTGCCAATCCGAGTAAGATGGGAAAGTAGTAAATTCAAATGACATTGTCAGGCAATCAAAGTGTGTTAAAAAAACAAATAAAAAGACAAACAAACAAAAGAAAGAAACACCATACCCTCTAAGGCATTCTCTACAACCTTCCACAAAGTAATCAAAGGTTAAAAAAAACCCACACCAAAACCAAACAATACACCACAACAGCAATTTGCTTGTTGCACACAAGGAAGGAAACAATGGAAATATTCTGGGTATGCGCTCTAGATGTTGGAAACAAATGTTTCAGAAGAAGCTAAGAAAGGGAACAGAGATTCCCTCAAAACCCTAAGGAAAAACTCATAGAAAATCAGACATAATGTATAGAAGAACTGCAAACTATAGACAGGAATGTAAAGGACCCATTTTCACTTTATCAAGAAGTATGAAGAGGACAAAAAAATTACTATTACTTTTTTTTTTTTTTAAATTTTATAATTATTCTCACTTTCATCTACTCACTTTCACACTATGGACACATCTTCCCCTTGTTCATGGAACATAGACCTGTCTCAGATAAATCAGGCACAAGTCCATAGATCAGCAATGACATCTGCTGTTACCTAGATGACATTAATTGGAAGCTTTCTTTGGCATAAGAAATCCATGGCTGTTGTCTTGGAGACCAAATTAATTAATTCAGGCTGTTTTTTTGAGAGGGATAGCATTCTGAATGACCTCCACATACATGTCTTTTAAATGCAAAATATCCTTTAATTTAAATACAAAATTTCTCTGAAGCTGAAACAAAAAGTGATACCACCTCTGCTTTAAGAATATAATCTTAATTTCATATCTACAGAATCATGAGAAGCAAATTGTTCAATACTCACAAGTCTTAATTGGTGGGGCTTTCAAAGCAGCCACCATAGATGCTACACAACTTACAAATGTGCACTTTGTAAAAGACGCTAAACAGGAGTTATGAAAGCATATTTTTCTTAAAAAGTATGTTAATTTAGCAGATGGTTTAAAATACTAAAATGATTGCGCCCACAGGATGATAAAGCATCAGTGAAAACTTTAAGCAAAAAGTAAAACTGTAATATTGCTGCATAGCAGGATATGTTTAGCTTCCTTTTGCAAAGCTGAACAGATACTGAGAAGAATTTTATGGTGAAGAAATGACTCCCATGCTCTGATCCAATCATGGTGGAAAACTACTCTGGCAGGTCTATTCACTCTGAATCCCACACTCCAGTGTCTGACAGAGCAGCACTGTGAGAGAGCTGATCAGCAAGATGCATAATGTAAGAGGTCAAAATCAATAAGGATTTGCTTCTGACACTGTAGCACTGAACATCACACTTCATGCAGCAGTTCTTTTAACTAAAAATATCTTTTTGATTGCAGATCGCCACTTATTTTACCACCAGTCACTGAGATTAAGAGAGTACTCGCTGACAAATGTATTGCTTATTTATTAGAATTCCAAGGGGGGGACAGCAGTGAAGCAATTTCTTTCCTGTGGATTTCAGCAGAATGCAAACAATGTTATGAAAAAATGCCTGTTTTGTTGGAATTACGGTTGAGAAGTCCATACTGTTTAAAAATCAGCTATTCTTAAAAATCCATATGCTTAATAAGCCTGTTGTATTGCATCAGAACAAAGACTCATTTAGCACAGTGTTCTAAGAGTGAACAAAAGTAAATGTCCAGGAAGAAGTATATAAAAATAATCATATAACAATACCTTCCAATTATAGCCTCCCCAGTTCTAAATATCTGATTCAGAAAATTCCTGAATCATACCAGAAACCCTTATACATAAATTCTATATACACAGAATCCTAGATTGAAACTCTATACACCTCCACAGATTATCCTTCTATTAATTTCACCAGAATAAATTATTTCTAATGAAAAAAACAACTAAAAGAAAAGCAGATGCCACACACTCATGAGCCAAACATCTGATTATCTAGGTTCCACTGATAAACTTCAAATAGTTATAAATTTGCTGTGATGGGCAATCTAAACATGGATCTTTTGAATAAGGGCTTACCAGAATATAACTTCTACTTAAAATCACATTAGAATATCTAAATACATGTCCCTCATATATGGATGTAGCTGTGTGTGTTATTATACTTTCCAGAATGGTTAGTTTTGGTAAACTAAGCAGTGCTAAAACTCTCATTCATCAGTTTCCAAAACTTAAACACAAGCTACCTAAAAATGTTCAATTTTCATATGGTCTGACTTTGCATGTATGCATATGTATTCATTATTTAACCTGCCCTCCCAGTGAAAATCTTTTCCAATATTCTAAGAAATGACTACAGGCATGCTACTAATACCAGAAATGACTGAAGTGTTTGATTTTATTTTGTATGAACATAACGGGAAAAAGGAGCATCATGATTTGACTCAGAAAATGTTAACTGTTTTCAAAATAATTTTATGGTGAAGGCTAACTTACATGGAGAGTGGGCACATTATGCAAGAAAACTAGAATGGGTTGTAGTAGCAGGAAGAAGAATGTGTGTAAAACTGCTGATCAAATTAATGGGTTCTGGAGGGATGCAAAACATGAGCCTTCTCAGAGGGATGAAAAACATTAGCCTTTTTGGAAGAAAAGTGTGAGAGTAGACTTGATCTGATTTTCTCACGCACAGAGTTGACTCTTCAGAGATATTAACTCCAAAGTGATTTGAATCAGGCTTTGAAGAAAGGCCATTATAAAACCCTGAAAAATCAGGGAAACAAAGAATTAAGGTATATATCAGTCCCCTCCACACTGAGTTTGCTGAAGCTGAGATGAAGGGACAAGTAAGAACACAGCTTGACCAGACTGGCTAGAAAAGTCAGTGCATCTAGTCAAATACACATCTTAGATTACATTAACAAGGAAGAGCACAAAGCCAGTTAAACAACCTATGTGCATACAGCCCACTCCGCCCCATTGCTTCACTCCCCTCAAAAAAATCCGATACTAACCCCCCAAACAGACCACCCAATAAGCTTAGAACAGCAAACCTAAATGAAAACCAACTTAACCCAAGCCCCTAAGGATCCAGAGACATTATTCATGTGGTAGTGACTTTTAAAGTATTAATGGCTAAATAAAATATGGTAGCAACAATTTGGCAGAGAGTCTAGAGAACTGCCAAAAGAAAAAAGGCCAGACTGATTCCCTCCTATTTCCACAACTATCCCACTTGATCCTCTCCACACCAAGAACTTCACCTTTCCCTTGCACCAATACATATTATTCTTTCCTTTTATCAAAAGAAAAATGGTGATGTTTTGATAAACTGAAGGGGGCAAAAGGCTGTTATAATCCCTCCTGCCATGGGAGATCAGTCAGACTGGATCACCTATCTGCAGTTTTCTGCTAAATTCTTCTTGCTAATTCCCCTGCAATAGATATGACTAACACAATGAATGAGAGCACACTGTATGTGGGTAATTTGAGAGACCAGTTTTTGCCACTTGAAGGGACAGATTGCAGTTTGTATCACCCTGTACCTTGATACCATGTTAGTTTTCAGTGGCTTGCGTTTTGGTGAAGTTGATCACCGGAAGGGCATAAGATACCTAGTGACATTAAATTTCTTACAGGCTTAATAATATCTTTGCATGTCAGAAGTGATACAGATTTTTTAAATGACAGTTTTAATTTTGAGGTCTCAGATAACATCAGGCATAGAGCAGGAGGGGTTGGACTAGCCAGTCTCTGGACTTCACTTCTGTCTGGGGATAATTAGTGAAACCAGTGGTCCTCATGCAGAAAAGATCATTACAGTGGCACTCCAATTCTTGTCACACTGTTTCTACATTTGAAATCTTCCTCCTATGGAACTATTTTCTTCTATTTCATTTCTTATTTTGAACTTTTAATAAAGCTTTGGATTTCTCTCCAAACTTCATGAAACTCTATTATAGAGCACCCTTTGATGTATCAAGAACTACGTAGTGCATCAAACTCTGTCATGCCTTTCAGCTCTGTTCTGTAATTAGAAACAACACTATATTCAAAGTTATTCACAATGTTATATTTTAAATTACATCCTCCTCCTAGAAAGGAAACGTGAGGAAGTCAGCTTTACTTACAAGCTAACTATACTTTTTAACTATAAGATGAAAAAAAAAAAAAAAACTAAAGAAGTTTAGCAGTTTAGCAGTATCATAAAGTATTTCTCATTGGAGACTTTTTTTTTTGACAAAAGACAATAAATCAAAGATTTTAAGTGGTGCTTTTTCACACAGAAACTTTCTTCACGCATAAGATTATTCTAAATTACCACGAAGACCGTCTCAGTCTTACAGTTCATGTTTCTTTCAAAAGCTTATAAAGTGGGATCGGGAAAAAATAATGTAATGTCATGCTTTCACAGACTGCATTTATGTACACTTGTGCAGAGAACAAGGAAAAGGGAAGCTGAATACACAAGACTTGCATGTTATGTAAAGATAAATATCAATATATTTTACAATCTTCAACAGTTTGCTCAGGTACAATACTTCCTTCCCCCATGCTGACCTGCTTCCTAAAAATTTGAGGATATTACTTCTACAAAAACATACTTACGTAATACATAAGAAATAAGAACACAAGGAATACTTGCAAAAAAACTCAGAAAAGAAATCAAATTAAATGCTTTGTGAGCTTTCATTACTGAGTGCTCTGTTACTTACTGAATGCTTCCTGACTGGTCTACAGAGCTGTTGAATCAGTCTGTGAGTTTAGAAACAGAACTGAGTAGAAACAATGAGGATGAAATGACTGTTAACTGATGAAGAGTATGTATGGGTTGACGCATTCAAGACCAGTTAACGAAAGCAGATTTCTTGCTTTTTTTAGATAATTTTGAAAGTAGCAATTCCCTAAAAGGTTTGAACCCCTGCCACAGAAAAAGGATGTTATTTTCCTCTGAATAATAGTATCCAAGGGAATGCAGACAGGTCTGGAAAACTCGCAAGATGCTCTATGACTGAAGATCTCTAGACCACCCTGTCCAGGACCTTGCTCACAGCCAAGAAACCATCCAGGCCCATGATGGGAGACACTAATGAGTGAAGAACCTTAGTAATTCTTCCAAGCATCTGCCATAATTGCTATTCATTTAAAAATGAACTGATGAAATGAGGATAGTGTTAAAATGTTTGAAAGTGATAAAACAAGGACCCTAGTTGCTGCAAATTGGAGCCAAATTACTCCCTTGTAGTTTGATAAGAATTATATAAGAAAGCCCTGACTGGGTAAGCGTAGAAGTAGTAAAACTGATTAATTGAGGGTGGGAAGAAAGTCAAGGTAGAGCTGCTTAATTGAATGTGTGAAAAAAACAAGGAAAAGGGAGGAATGGCTTCTATTTCTTAGCTTTAAAAATGTCTGTTCTCCATTAAAATTAGTGTTTGTAGACAAATTTCTTGGGTGTTATGCAATAGGAAAACAAAAGTATTTCCACACAGAAAATCCAATTGCTTTATCAAGACAGTGATGAAGGACATCACATCAGCTTTTCAGCATTGTAAATCACCAGAGAGTAATTTTTAAACATGTGAGTGATTTAAATACAAGTATCCATTTGAGTGACAGTAATTTATAATGGCAGTTCATGATTCCAAACTCAGACTTGGAAACTGAAGGCTTGTAAAGACTAGAAATGAGACAGTTTGTCTGTCTGAATAGCCAACATTGTAGAACCGAGAAGCATGTCCTTACTACACTTCTGGTTTCCGCTATACAGAAGCAGACTACCATATTTGCTGGTGCTTAACAAGAAAGTGAGTTTTCAAGGCCTCAACATAAACTTCTTTCCTTATACAAACCTTTTTAACTGAAAGATGCACATACTCAGAAGTGTAAGCTACAGAAACATTTCACTGCCACTATAACATGAGAAATAGAGTCACCCCGTAACAAAAACTTTTAAACTTTTTGGAAAAGTCAGGGTAGAATTTGGCCAGAACCAGATGTTTTTGACAAATCTTAAATATGGTAGTTTTCGGGGTTTTTTTCTTTTTTAAAATAGGGATCAAAAGTGGAAGCAGGAAGAGTTACTTTGTTAATTCCCAGAAGTCAATGTTCACAATCAACTTTGATTATTCCTATTAACAGCTAAGAACTTATTATTAGTACTTAGTACCACTTAAGAAACCCCAGAGTTTGGCTCCTGTCTCCACCCGCTCTTCCATATGGTCTCCTTTAAGTCTTAAGTCTCTCTTGCTTGATCAAAGCAGAAGTTCTAGGACATCCTATACAGCAGTAGATGCAAACAGCACAAATGGGAAAATACCTGACCTGGAACAGAATTTAAAAAAAAAATAATAATAATTATGCTATCTATAAGAAGAACGTGCTAACATTTTGGAAGTAATTTTAAGGTTTTTAACATAGTTCTCTATGTATCTCTGGTAAAGGGTTAGGAATGTTATTCTGTTGGCTTATATAAACACAACAGACAACCTGAAGTAAATCTATGAATGCTTAATACGTCTTATCAATGATATGTGCATACTGCACTGTGACATCAAGGATTTAATTTTTCTTGCTGTGCATCAAAACCAAACCTCTCCCAGAAACTGATAGTCCTGGCCTCACTTTGAAGAGCAGCCAAGTACTTGGCTTATCAATGTTGGGGTTACTTTTATTTTTACTGTGGGGCATCTGTACAAAAGGCAGAACAAACTGCACAGCTTTGTAATGATATCAAAGTATATTTTTTCAGCAGCAAGTCAGAAAATCAACTTTTGGGAACAGATACTGCTCTTTACTTTACAGTGAGTCATTTGCTATCTGACAAAAGAAAACTATTCTTTGTTCAAGGAGTTGGCAGTAAATCATAAGTTTTTCTTTTCATAAGGATTAAAATAACTTTGTGTTCTAAGAAAAAAGGAGGTGAGGCAGAAACTATCCATTTGGAGTGATGGGGAAAAGATTTTTTTTTTTCAGGTATTCATTAAACACCAAATAAAAATAACATGCCCTCAAGAAAATCCTCAGATGTTACAAGAAGGTTTGGAAACCAAAATGTCAGTCCTCTCATGCAGTTCTGATGGACTGGTTTCCACAGATATGATTTGTTGGCCTTTGTGTCTGTCATCACATTTACAATATTCAATCCATCCTTTTCCACCAGCGGAAGTTCCATGACGAACGAAGGTGTTATCTATCCCAGGCTCTCCGAGATTTTCTTCCCTTTTTCATATGCCTTTATTTATTCCCGCATTGACATCTGGTATAGGGTGAGTTTTCTTGGGGTTGTTTTTGTTGCTTTCTTTTGTGTGGTTTTTTTCCTCTCACTTTACAATATGTGCTGGTTTCTGGCAAATAAACAGAATTAAAAATGAAAGAAATGCAAAACAAAAAAGACCAAAGCACATTGTGTTTAAGGGTTAAGAACATAAATGTAAAACACAATTATCAAAAAAACCATTTTTTGAGAAAAACATTTTTGTAAGCTGAAAATAAATCCATATTTACCATGCACAGGCCCTCAGCGATGATAAATATTTTAAATAACGTGTTTTTTAAAAAGTTTGATCTCACATTCAATTTAATAAGAAAAAAAAAAAAAAGAAAACAGATGGCAGCACAATGTGTGCCTTTTGGATATTATGATAAGATCTCCATTGCTGAAATGAAAAAATTACCTTGTGACTGCTTCATCAGTATAGTAAGCTATGCTGTGTGAAATGTAGAAACAAACATTTAGAATTACGAGTTCACCCAGCATGCAGGAGAGTTTTCAAAGCAAATTACAGTTCAAGTTTTGAACAGACTTTTTGCTTGAACAATCTTTATAATACCACACTTAGAAGATCCCCTTAAAGCAGCTATTAGTTAGGCTTCCTGCATTCCTTTAATATGGCAAAAATAAATTTTATAGCTATAATAAACTACACAAAACCTAAAAATGACTGTTATGAGATCTTCTGCAACTCAGAAATTAATTAAGAAATGTTATACCATTAAATGCAGTATGACATAGTATGTTCTTCAGCACCTAAATAGTTTAAAATATAACTCTGGAAAGCACAGAAGCTTAAATATAGCTTGGAGTTCATTTGAATTTTAATATTAATTTTTCAAGTTATATATACCAAGGATACATTTTTATATATACCAAGGATACAAATGACTAGAGAAAAACTGTTACAGCATCAAACAAGAAAGGCAAAGACAGATAAGAGTTCTTGAAGAAATAGCTGGGGTTACTTATCAACATTATATTTATCAAAGCATACTCACTGCTTGGCTCCAGACATTTTAAGAGCCATTTCCTTAGAGGGATAAGCCTGTAAGCACAAAGCTCCTACTACACATTTACAGTCCAATTTTAAAGAGGGTTTAGGGAAAGGAAGGCCAACTACTGTGTGAAGAAACATGGGTTGCACCTGCATGGTATTTTACAGGCAGTTGTGGCTGGATTTGTCTGGATTCCAGGCTGGCCGGATGTCAGCCAGCAGCAGACCAGAAGATGCTGAGGTACAATTAACGTGCCACTGAGTTTGAGCTAATAAGCCTTTCTGGGAGACAGGGCTTTCAGGCTCGTGCGGCACTCCGGCTCAGTGCCATGCTAACACAGCTACACGGCTTCCAGTTTGGAGCTGGCTTGCATCCAGCTGGTTCAGAGTGCAAGCAAGGACAGCTGGTATTTGCTCTGAACATGGACAAGATTTACTGGTGACTGCCATTGCCTGCAGAAAATGCACACAGAAGAACCTGTGCTGGGAATACGACCTTCTGCTTCTGTTAGCTGGAAATACAGGAGGGATGCTGAAGGTACTTGCAAGGAAAGTTGAAGGTATAAGCAAGGAGAGATTTTTATCCAACACACAATTTTTAAATGTATTTCTTCTTCTTCAGCCAGTCTTCAATGACTAAATCAATTATGCTTCCCATCTGTGTCACTGCAAACATAACTGCAATTGTCATTGAAGAAAATGGCAGAGGTATTCTTCAGCCTGACAGGTGTGGTGCACAGAAAGAAGGTCACAGCTGTCTGCCACAACATTCAGACAACAACAAAAATCCCCAAATCTGCTTGCACCCTCATGTTTCGAGTTCACAAAACATTTGGATTATGCCTCAAAGTCCAGTCTATAGGCTACAGGAAGCCTGGATATTCACACAGTGAAGTGCATGAACCCAGGCTACCAACTTAAGCACTCCATTTGAGATAGAGAAATTAAAGAAAGTCTCACTTTATGACCCTAACTTCTCACTTTATAATCCTAACTGTACACACATAGGGAGGTTAACTCAGAAACAGTATGTAGTCCCTCTTACTCCTGCAGGTTAGGAGGCAGTTAGAAAATGTTCATCATTGACAGGATGCTTGAACACTGGAAACAAGCTCCTCGGGGAAACAGTCATAGCCCCAGGCCTTTCAGTGTCAAAGAAGCATTTGGACAATGCTTTTAGGTGCAGGGTTTAGCTTTCAGGTTGCCCTGTGTGTAGTCAGGAGTTGGACTTGATGTTCTTCATAGGTCCCTTCCAATCAGGGTAGTAAATTTAGTAGTTATCTAAATGCAAAACAAAGTATTGAGAAGGGGGAGGTGAAAACAAATTTTAAAAGATGCTTCTTTAAATTAAAAAAAAAAAAAAGCTATTACATATAAGGTTGTAAAGTGTAAATGCATTTACGGTTCTTTATGTAGATCGAATATCAAAAGCTGACTACTCTGAGCATAGCATGCTAACTGCAAAGTACAGAACAAATAACTACTTGTCCAGGGTATTACTGAGGGCAATCAGTTTGTAACCCTCAAAGGTGAAGTGCTGCAGTTTAAGACCAGTTCTGACCAAAGGAGACACCGTACAATAAAGAGGGAGGCAAGAGGGAAGGTGTAGAACAGATCTGCCTCAGAAAGAGTTGCTGCTGGCATAAGGTAAAACAAGGATTTCCTTCTGACAGGATGAAAAGAGATCAGGTGAGGAGCTGGTACTTCTTGGAACATGACTTCTGAAAGATAATTTCTCAGAATTCTTCCACAACCAAAGAAATGAAGGTTACAAATGTGAGATGAGGGAAGCTTAGCCCAGTGCCTCCTTTACAATAAAAAATAGTAGCTTTATAAAAGTCTGCCAAAGAATGACTTAGTAATTTGACTTCACTATATAGAAGGTGGTAGTTTTCACTCAACAGAGCATCTGTTGATTATCTGATGCCAAACTTAGTCATGGGAAATAATTTTTTTTTTTTTTTTGCTAAACTTTGATTACTAAAACTATGCATTATACTGAAGGATTCCTCGATATCAGTTTGAAACTATTCTTCCAAATGCACTTTATTCTGAGTATAAAGGAAAAAGATTTAATTGTAACAGGAGACATTTTCTTGCAAGTTCTCTATTAACAGCCCATCAAACTGTATCAGAAAATTAATGATCAAAGGTAGTTTATGACTGAGGTATCTATTTCTATTCAATATACACCTTAAAACTGCATTTCTACTGTCTTGGAGTTTAGGACAGAGTTTACATCCTGGGGAGTAGTTAGGAAGAACTTTTACTAGTTGAAAGGTAATATTTTTCCCCATAATCAGAAGTGGGGATGGTAAAATCCATAGCTGAATACAAAGATACTTGCAGTCAGTCATTCCCAGCCCTAAGAGCCATGCAGCAAGACCCTCACACTGAAGAACACACAAAATCTGTTTGTACCACACAGCACTGAACACCAGATACAGGTAGAACTCCAAAATCAAGGATTTTCTCCCTTTGAATATCAGCTTTCAGTTCTTCACTACAGGCTGACGTTTGTTGTGCATCTGGATGTCCACGCAAGGTCAGCCTTGCCCCAACTACTAATTACATAATTTCCTCTTATATTTATGCTTGAACACCATGAAATTATGAAACCTTCCACCTCCAGGGGAAGTAAATGAAGAAAATAAGTGTCCTGTACCACTCAGGCTTAAATACTAAACACATATGAGAGGAGGAAAAAAAAAAATACGGCAGAGGGTTATATAGTAGCAGTGAAGCTGTATCTCTGAATGAAGTCATTTATTTGAAAAAAAAAAAAAAGAAATAAGTGCCTTTCCAGATTTTAAAATAAATAATTTTTTGACTCAAATCCAAACTCAAGTGCCCTTAAAGTTTGAGGTGCTTTTAAAAGCTAAGGGATCATGGTCTTGGGGGCTAAGGTTTCAGAAGTGCTTCTCAACCTGCCAGTGATCATGAAACAAGGTGTGAAAGCTCAAGCTTGTAGAAGTCACAGAATCACAGAATATATCAAGTTGGAAGGGACTCACAAGGATCATCAAGTCCAGCTCCTGGCCCTGCACAGGACCATTCCCAAGAGTCACATCATGTGCCTGAGAGTATCATGCAAAGGCTTGAACTCTGTCAGGCTTGATGCTGTGACCACCTCCCTGGGGAACCTGTTCCAGGGCCCAAACATCCTGTAGGTGAAGAACCCAAGTGCCAGAACATATAAAGCCCATGAGCTTCAACCACATATTTTCAGATCTAAGTTTCAAGGTGATTAAGAGAAGACATTTTTAATGAACTTGTATGAATTTTAAAACAAATCAGACTAAAACCAAAAAACTCTAAGGAAACTAAAATGAAAGCCAAAACTGAAGCAAGTCAAATGGAAAGACATACTCTTAAAATTTGTAAGGGGAGCATATTAGATCACAGTAGTACAGTGTTTTAATAGGGTAGACTGTGAGAGGTTCCTTGGGTGGGTGTGCTCCTCAGAGGCACCAGCTTGGGCTGTTAGTGTGCTACAGCATTGTGAATAAACCGCCTTATGGATTTAGACATATGAGACTCTGCTATAGGAAACCTGGTGTCAATCTGGTGAGCAAACCTGGTCTGACTGTGCGAGTGGGGTGTGTAGGGAGCTTCGGTCCCAGTAGTGACAGTCTCTGGCCTTAAGAGTGTGGCTGACAGTGTCTCATGAATGGTCAGATTTGGATGTTTCCTTAACAATGTCCTTAAAACTTAAGCAGCATTTGCCTTCTCTCCAGCATGTGTCTTGTGTACTATTTTATACTGGCTCTAATTCGTAGTTTCTGGAAATCCACACATTTTTGTAATAATCATAGAACCAAAATTTTATTACTATATTAACTAGCTATATAAAATAAAAACATCTTAGTATTACTTGGATTAAAGAAAATGTTTTATTGACCATTATTATTTCAGTAAGTGTATATAAAATTTAATGACCTTCATCCATCCTGTGAACACTCCAGATCTGACAGCGAAGTCTTTGAAGCTGACATTGTCTTTGACATTACTCTGACTCCAGAGGAATAAAAATACTACTTAGCACTTACCTAGCACTTTTTATCTTCAAAGCACTTTGCAAACATAATTAATGCTGACAACAACCTGGTGAGGCTTGTAAGAGTCATCCTCCCCAGGTTGTAACAAGGGAGAAACAGAGAGAAGTTGCTTATCTAAAATGAGCGGTGAAGAATAAAAGTTTGGAGTTTCCAATTCCTTGGTCTGTACTTTGATCACATCTGTAGACAGCATTTTTAACAGTATTCATTGCTGCCATTGCCCCATTATAACATATTTTAATCTTAAATTATGAAAGGTAAAAGAAACAAATGAAAATTGACATGCTGCAAATGACATAGAAACTCCGATTAGTACTGTGGGTGTATTGTGAAATGTGATTTCATTATGGCACATACACAGAAATACAAATAAAATGAAGAGTCCTGAGATCATGGTGAATTAGACAAAATCTAATGCATTAAAAATTATTACAATTTCCATTTATTTTATAGACAAGATTTTCTACTCCTTGAAACATTGCTATAATTTCCCTATTGTGTAAATCTACTATTTTGTTTCCCGATTACATAAGTAAACTTTTCATAATCCAATAGCACAAAAGGTACAGGGAAGGCAAATGAAAATCCTTTTTCATTGGTTTAATTCCTGAAAGACACAGAGGTGGCATACCTAGCTCAGTCGCTACTCTTGCAGGTGAACACTTGGGAATCTTCTGTGGAAGAAGTTCTTTTAAGGTATTAAATAGCAACAGCCTTCTTAATTACCCCCTCTGCATTTCAGGACCAAGGCCAGGAAAGGAACTGTGGTTTCCCTGTTCTTCAGTGGGCTTTGCTGTAACCTTCTGTGAGCACACCAACATCTGCACAGGACAGAACAGATTGCAATATGACAGCTGACAATCCAAATATCAAATTATCATAAAGATAGCTCATGACTGGGAAAGTCTTATACAAATACTGCACCTATTCTGTGGAAATAGGGATTTCTCACCGTTTTTTTCCTCCGTTTGGTGTCCATACAACTCTATATGTATCAACAAAATTACATAACACTACAGCAATGCCGTGGAAATGTATGAACAGTAGTTGATGCTGAGAATGAGTTTGATGTAAATGGGAATACAGTCATCTTTCTGATGTTCGTAGGAATTATATCACTGTAGAAAACTTCTGTTGATTGTGATTTAGAATACTACAATCAAAATCATAGACTCAAAGGATGGTCTGAGTTGGAGGGTCCTTTGAAGATCAAATTCTCCAAACCCCCTGCCATAGACAGGAACAGAATTCACTAGATCAGGTTGCTCAAAGCCCTGTCCAATATGACTTTGAATGCCTCCAGTGAGGGGACATCCACAATTTCTTTGGACAGCATCTGTCGGTGTTTCAATATATTCACTGTAAAAAAAAATGTCTCCTTACTTCCAATCTAAATCTACCTTGTCTCAGTTAAAAACTGTTGCCTCTTCTCCTAAGACAGCAGGTGTTGATAAACAATCTCTGTCTTTCTTATAAGACCCCTGTAAGTATTGAAAGGTCTCCCTGGAGCCTTCTTCAGACTTTACAAGACCAACTCTCCCACACTCTTTAGAGGAGGGGGGTTCCAGCCCTCTAATGACTTTTATGGACCGCCTCTGGAACCACTCTAACACGTCCATGTCTTTTTTGGTCTGGGTATCTGTTAAAGCCCTTATTATTCTTAGCATCTCTTACCAAACTCAACTCCAGCCGTGCCTTAGATTTCCTAATTTTATTCCCACATATCCAGGCACTGTCTCAGTATTTCTCACAGAATATATGTCCCTGCTTTCACTGCCTGTTGCAGAAAGGGCAACAATAAAAGTCAGGGGAAAAAGTAGAATTTACTAAATTTTCATGGTTTCAATCCATGGAGGATTTCTGATCTTGAAGTGAAGGCAAGCTACAGCTTTTAATGTATTCTTGCTAAAAGTATCAGTACTATCCACATCTATAAATCACAAAATTTATATGAGTAAGGTAATTCCACAAACAATCTCTGCTTATATACTTAACTCACATGATTTCACACAAAATGTAAGTAACAGCTTCTATTCTAGTTCTTTATACAAAGGGCAGAGAGGCAGGAATGCAATTTTCGAAAGCTGATGCATAGAGAGAGAACTACCAAAGGTAACACAAAGCATCCATGACAGGGCTTTTAAACGTTCTGCCTTTCATGAACAATTAGATCCTTTACGCTGGTTGCCCTTCACTTGTGAGTCAGAGCTTTGAATAATCACCCAGAGTTCGGCACCTTTTAAAAAAACATTAAAGGATTAGTCTTTCCTATCAAAGGACAGCCAAAGGAGGAGGAGATGCTGGCAGAGTTTCATCTAACGGTAGGTGTGTAGTCACCCTGAATGCAATTAATTTCTCTCCTTTGCCAGAGAATATTTGAAACATTGTTTTACCTGCCCTACAGTAACGCCTTAGCCAGCAACCTAACAGTTGCCACAGGAGATGGTGTATGACCTCATTGCTGCTGGTTTATTTTGTAAGATAATTCAGTATCACTTGGGACAAACAAAAAAATAGTGACAATGGCTTTTGGTAGCTAGATCACTTCCCTGAGAGGAGTCGTCCTACATTTTACACTATGATATGACAAAATATTACTTATATAAATAAGACATCACTCTGTAAGCCACATGTTTATTTTCCTAAGTCCTGCAACCAGACTAGGTACAAATAGGGTAGTGGAATGCTAACAGCCTCTTCTCAAATCCAACTGGCTTAAATAAAGTCCTACTCCAATGCATGTAGATATTTGGATATATTATTAGGTAACTGTGTTTGCTTAATGAGAAAGGACAATGCAAAGGGTACCAAAAATCTGATCAAGAGAAAAAAACCCCAAACTCTCTAGTCCTGATTGTTTTACGTCTTATTAATACATTGCAGATTACTAGGTGTTCAATATTAGTATATGTGAGACTATTCGAGTCCCCAGGCCCCCTTTTTTTTTTTCTTTCAATTTCCAAGGGTTTTCAAGTCCACTATCAAGAACTGAAAAAAAAAACAAAACAAAAAAACAACCAAACACCAACACAAAAAAACCAACACAAAACAAACCAAACCCAAAATAATCTTTGACAAGCCTAAATCATAGAATCATAGAATTAACTAGGTTGGAAGAGACATCTGAGATCATGCAGTCCAACCTTTGACCGAACACCCCCCTGCCTACTAAATCATGACACTCAGCGCCACATCCAGTCTCTTCTTAAATACCTCTAGGGACAGTGGACTCAACGACCTCCCTGGGCAGCCCATTCCAATGCTCAATCACTCTTTCTGTAAAGAACTTCTTTTTAATGTCTAACCTAACACATCTTAAGACTGTGCCCTCTTGTTCTGCCACTTGTTGCCTGTGAGATCAACCCCCACCTCTCTACAACTTCCTTTCAAGTGGTCGTAGAGAGTGATGAGGTCTCCCATGAGCCTCCTAGTCTCCAGGCTAAACAACCCCAGCTCCCTCAGCTGCCCCTTAATTGGACTTGTGCTGCAGTCCCTTCACCAGCCTCATTGCCCTTCTCTGGACCTGCTCCAGCACCTCAATATTCTTCCTAAATTGAGGGGCCCAGAACTGAACACAGTACTGGAGGTGCAGCCTCACCAGTGCCGATACAGAGGAAGAATCACTTCCCTGGTCCTGCCGGCCACACTATTCCTAATACAGCCCAGGATGCCACTGGCCTTTTTGTCCACCTGGGCACACTGCTGGCTCACGTTCAATTTCCTGTCAATCAGCACCCCTGCATCCCTTCCTGCCTGGCTGCTCTCCGGCCACTCTGTTCCTGGCCTGTAGCTCTGCATGGGATTGTTGTGGGCAAAATGCAGGACTTGGCACCTGGTCCTCATCCCATTGAAATCAGCCCATCTCTCCAGCCTGTCCAGTTCCTTCTGAAGAGCCCTTCTACCCTCCAGCAGACCAATACTCCCCCCCACAACTTGGCGTCATCTGCAAACTTGCTAATGGTGGACTCAATCCCCTCATTGAGATCATCAATGAAGATGTTAAACAGGACTGGGCCAAACACTGACCCCTGGGCGACACCACCAATGACCAGCTGGCAGATGGATGCAGCTCCGTTCACCACCACTCTCTGGGCCCAGCCATCCAGCCAACTCTTAATCCAACACAGATTACCCCTGTCTAAACCGTGGGCTGCCAGCCTTTCCAGGAGTATGTTATGGGAGATAGTGTCAAAGGCTTTGTTGAAGTCCAGGTAGACACATCCACAGCCTTCTCCTCATCCACCACGTGGGTCACTCAGTCATAAAAGGAGATCAGGTTGGTCAGGCAGGACCTATCCCTCCTAAATCCATGCTGGCTTGGTGTGATTCCCTGTCTGTCCTGTAGGTGCCATGTGATGGCACTCAGGATGATCTGTTCAATACTCTTGCCAGGCCCTGAAGGCAGCCTGACAGGCCTGTAGTTTCCTCGATCTTCCTTCTTGTGGGTGAGTGTCATATTGGCCAACTTCCAGTCATCCAGGACTTCCCTGGTGAGACAGCACTGGTGATAAATGATGGAGGCTGACTTGGTGAGCTCCTCTTCCAGCTTCCTCAACACCCTAGGATGGATCCCATCTGGTCCCATAGACTTGTGAGCATCCAAGTGGCTAACTGCTTCCTCCTGGGTTACACGGGGGCTATTCAACTCCCTGTCCCTGTCTACCTGCTCAGGAGGCCAGTTGTCCTGATGATATGTTTTCTTTTCCTGAAGCACTCTGAACTAATCAAACTCAAAAGACAGTGCGTTTCCCTAAATTAGATTCCTTTGTACCCAGCCACAGCCACCAATTTCAATAGCAATTATAAAAGCAGAACAATGTTAAAGTGGTTGTTTGGCTCCCACAGCTCAGGATTACCTTACATAAAGCCTAACTGATAACTCCACACAGGGATCCCAGACATTTGCCAGTTCTGTATTTTTTTATTTTTTTATTTTTGTTTCCAAGCCTGTTTTTAATCTTGTCCGGTGTTGTAAATGAAAGTAGGGTGCTTTTACTTCATTGGAGGTAATAAATTGAAATCAGTAAATGAATGAACTTCAAAGAAAAGATGGGGACTTTGGAAGCAGCTTTTGTTATTGTAGCAACGGTGTCATACATAATTCTATAATGTATATAATACTATAATAGTTGTTAATATAATCCACAGTATTGTGATAAGGTAATAATGAATTATATAATATTTTACAACAGAATATTTATATCAAGTCTTTTGCATAGTCGGACTTTGTAGGGGCTAAGACTAATTGTTTTTGGAAGTTAGCTTCTTGGATTTTTTTTACTATACTCAAAATATTTCTTCAAGGTACTGCATATTTGGTTACTTCTCTGTATCAAGCATATATCTAGCGATTCTCCTTGCTTTATAACTTCTACATAAATGATGAATTTTTTCAGATAGAGTGTGGAATTTGAACCAAAAGTCAAAGAAACTACATTTATATCACATATTACTTGCTTCTGCTTCTGTAAATCCTTACAATCTCACAAAAAAACCTCCATGCTTAGACAGAAGCTCATGAACACAGATGTGCACTCACACCATAATCAGAAGTACACAGACAAGTGAAATAGAGGTAGGCATATACAAGAGAAGCAGAATCATTTACATGGAAAAATGAAGACCACTTGTGCAGTGACAAACTAGTAGTGGAGATCTAGTTATAAGTAGCTGCATTTCAGTGCTCTCATTTCAACTATTTGCATGCAAAAGTAATACAGCATTAGCATAACTACTCTGCAATATGGCATAATTGCTGGAGCAATATAAAACTTACATTCTGGAAACAATTGTGTACATAATTTCTACAACAGTGTCAAAGAAAAAGAGAGCAAAACCAACAGCAAGAGATCCAAAAGATTTTCTGAAAGAAGAGGTTTAAAAATTTGAGTTCAGCAAAGTCTTGGTCTCTAGCTACCTCTCTTGTTTTCATCAACCTACTATATCCACAGAAGAAATTGTTATAGAATTGAATGTTGTAAGAAAAATTTCAGAGTAGGTGTGTATATCATATTTTCTATTGTTATTTATCTACCTCAGAATCTATTCCACTAAATACATAGGTTTTCCTGTGATTAAAAAAAAAAAAAGAATAACTTCAAAGTACCCAGCTATTGCTCCAGCATCAGGCGATACTAGCCCATGTAAAGCCTTTGAGTCTATATTGTATTCCTTTTAGAACGGAAAGCTGGGAGGATAAAAAGGAGCCATGCTGCCATAATTCTTTTAAAATCCCTACCTCTATGCCTTTAAATGGAAGTTGGATGTAATTTAAAAGTCTTCAGGTTATTTTTGAGAATATTGAAGGCAAACTAGTTGCTGGCCTGTGACAAGCAAAGTAAAAAATTCGTTTTTCCTTTACTGGTTTTCTTCAACATCAGAAAGCTGGAAAGATTCAACCACATTTTTCTATCACTGATATTTGCAGAGCAAAAGTGAAGCTTATTGTCTCTTTTTTTTCTACATTCAGACATCTCTCATGTCTCAAGTGTTTTACCAACTGTTCTTCCAGTCTGCTTCTTGAAAGTTGTTTATTTCTGAAAAGAAAATATCCATGAAGGTTTTAAAGAAATAAATGTAATGGAGCACTTGGTATATTAGTACAGATGTAGAGTAAATGTTGCCAAGGCCTCTCTTCGATTCTTATGGGTGAGTCTGTCTTTATAAATCTGCCAGCATCCCCAAGCCCCCTTCATCTTTCTGTGTAGAAATGCTATTTCATATATGAAGATATCAACTTGTGAAACAGTACAATACCTGCAAGGGTGAAGGAGCTCTGAGGTAGCTGGAGTTCTTAATGTCCCTTTACACCAAGGCCGTATCCTGCAGGCACACAGGTAAATTGACTGCACAGCGGAAGCATCAAGATGAAGCAGCTCTAGTCTGGTCCATCACTTTCTCCAGCTGGGTTTTATGTATGTTGAAGGAGAAGTCTGCCTTCCTGCACCAAAATAAAAGTCACACCAAGAATAGCCTCAAGGGAAAAAAATCCTACAATAAAAAAAAGCTATAAAAATAAACAACTTGTTCTGTTAAAAGCAGGGAATCTATGCCTACTTCAACCTGATGAAAGTCTGCAGTTACTAAAAGCTAAAAGTTACTAAAAGTCAGAGAAAGAGCATAATAATGCAATAAAACAAGATAGTGCTCATACAGCATAATCCAGTCCAACATGAATACATACAATCAGCAGTTCAGATGATACATAGTTTGGGTGATGCAAGTCACACTGGCATAAAAATTGAGACACTGGTATAGCACTTCTTTAAGTGGTAAATTCTACATGGAAGTGAAAGTGCCCTGCCTGTGCTTCCTGCTGGCAGGCAACAAGGGAGTTATTCTAGCAAAAGGCTGTCATAGAACAACCAGCCTAGCTGAAACACTCTGCAGCTAAATTATGAGTTTTCTTCTGGCATATGGGAAGGACTATTGCCTCAAGAAGTGACACTCACACTGACATGGTTTGACTGCAGTGAATTGGTTTTATTTTTATCACTGGTTCCACAGTCAGTTGACTCAGCATTAGACATGAACTCGTTGCATCGTTTCACTGTGCAGGAGTCCTTTTTGATTAAAACGCACACAAGGCATGTCTGAAATGTGTTGTGCTTCATTTCTCCAGCAGTACTGCCACTGCAGCACTGCCTTCTGAGGTCACAGCCTTGCTGCATGGCTCACATCGCAGAACAGCAAAAAATCTGCATTAAAAAAAAAAAAAAAAAAAAGAGAGAGAGAAAATTTATTTGGCCATGCCTTTAAAAACACAGGAGTCAGGCAGGGCCTTAGGCGTTTATCAGTTCTCCGCCCATTTCTTATGTGCATATACCAGGCTGTATTATAGCTGATGCAAACAAGCAGAACTGCTTCTAAGAGTGGGTTACATCCCACAGCAGTGGCTCTGTCCCACTCCTACCCTTCGCTTCAGATGCTGCAGCTTCACAGCCTGCAGCAGCAGCACCAGCTCAGGGTGCCCACGGCACCAGGGAGCCCCACCTGACCTGGTACAGTCTCCCCTAGGGCTTATTCCCTCCTGTGTCTCCTTGCGCAGTTATTTCCTCCCCTTGGACACCTAAACCCTGCTCAGGGGCATACGCTGTTCTGTGTGGGCAGATGCAAGGCAGGACTGCTGAGGCACCACAGCCCTTGGGTTCAAGTCCTTTCCCTTCCTCTGCTTCAGAGAATTATATAGTATATGTCTGTGGTTTGTTTGCCCACATCTCAATAGTAATTGAACTCTGGTGCCCTCACATTAAGGGGGGGGGGCGGGGAGAAAACCCAAAACATAAACCAACCTTTTCTTCCGTTACCTCCCACTCTCCCCAAGAAACAACCAAACCCTCACAAACCAAAATAAAACCCACTAAAACACAACTCATACTAAAACACAGCTCGAAAATGTTCAAAGACAACAAAAGTTAGTATGTGAAAAGGCTCTGTGAGACACACAGTATGGGATGGGTTAGGATTCACTGAGCTGAGAAGGGACTAAGCTGGGAGGTCTACAAAACCATAACTGTATGCAGATGCAGCTCAGTTGTTCATCAATTATTCCAGCATAAGAATGATGTGCCAGTAAATGCAACTCTTCAGAGCCAATGTCAAAATCAGCCAGGGTTTCTCACCTTGATAATGGACCTGTGAACTCCTTAGCAAATAATGTTAACAATGCTGCAAGTTCATACAATTTCAAAGGGAAATCAGACAAGTATTTCAAAGAGGAGGCCTTTGAAAATTAAAGAATCCCATCAACTGCAAATCTGAAAAGAAGATGGGAAATTGGGATTGTGTACAGGGGAAATGCTGATGTATTTTCCTTTTTATTTTTCTACTTGCATCTGTTTGTGGCCACTGTTGGTGAAAAGATACTGAGCTATGACTGATCGGAGCAAGGATGTTTCTGGATTTCCCTTTGTCCTAGTTATAGCAGCTGGGAGCAGTTTATCACTGTGTGAATGTAACTGGAACTGTGTATTCTACACCCTTTCTGCCATTTATCATGAACTGCTAATGATGCATGTTTGCAGAAGCTGCCCAGGACACACTTGACACCTCAGGCTATGAACTGGGTGCCTGAGAAAACTGAGATAAGAGGGTTCCCTGTCTTCACACCAAAGTTTCAGGTGTGATAACTCCCCTCTGGGAGTCATTAGCACCTTCACACCCAGGCTGAGGGGTCATGTCTGCTAATGGGCCATCAAGTAGACCAAAATATCCTGTGACTCACTGAGTAAACTGCCCATTTTGAAACCCCTCATCCTGGGGGAGGTACTGGACATTCCCCTCTGAACCCAAGCATATATAAGCTTGGGGTTTGGGGACTTGGGTCACTCATTTGTCAGATCGAGAGGAGGACCAGAACCTCAACAGGACTGCAATGACCACTCTTGACCAGACTGTGACCACCAAACTTTTGGAAGGAAAACAGGTTTTCTTTTTCTTTTTGCTTTGGACTCAGGGGGACCACGTGGTGCTCAGCACAGGGGCTGGTGAGCACCATTCCATTTTGTGCCCCAGAGTGCTGGGTTGTACAACTGGGTTTTGTGGGCTAAACCCAATTTTCCTTTGTATCAGTGTATCCATTGTAATCTTTTTTAATAAATTGTAGTTCTGACTTCTAAACTCTTTTGAGTTGGGTTCATTTCTCCTGCCAGTTTGCTTTTAAACCAGCTCACCCTTCCAGCTGGTTAGCACACATCAGCAGAGTTCAGAGCAGACTGGGTCATTCTGGGATGGCACAGGTGCTGTACAGGAGCAGAAGACACAGTCTTGTCACCAGATATGCCATACACAGTTAATTACCCTTTTTACTTTCAAACATCTGCCTCTGAGAATATCTTTGTCTACTTTGTGATACGATTGGAGAAGAAATGCTTGGCTGAATCCCATTTAGTGATCTGGTAAACATTGCTTAAATCACTGCATTCATTGCTTACTTCTGTGAAGGACTCATTTAGCAGCCTCCCTTTAGAGGACAGTGAAATCCTGCAGGCCATTCTACATGAATGTCCTCAGAAATGAACTGGTCTATGTATGAGGATGACAGTAGGGTGTTTACCTCACACAAATCTGCATGCCTGACATCTGCAGAGCATCAAAATTCTCTTGAAGTTATGGATTTTACAATGCAAGGGAATTAAAATACCCAAAAAGTCAAGATAGTAACGTCACTGGCTATGAGCCACTATGTCAAACTTCCTAGCTCAGAACCCTGTAGATGCTACATCACTGTACTGTTATACTGCTAGGACAGACGGCCAGACACACTCCTATTCTTTCATCACTGACTTGTGTCTTCCATTCATGGTGAGAAGGACCAGGATTTTTTTTCTTAATAACTCTTACCTCTAAAAGAAGCTGAATTTAAGTTACTTTCTTCCTTGATTCAGCTGAATGAAAATAGTTTAGGGATGACCGATGGTGTGAAGCTGAAATATATCTTACAGAGGAGAGTTTCCAAACCCACTTTAGAATGGATTCAAGTCTCTAAAGGGGACTAGATGCCCAAGTACTGGGCACAAATACTATAATCCAGAAGACAAAAGCATCCTGTTTTCTTTCCTGTCTTGACTGGAAGTTTGAATCTGTACTTAATGATAGACCAGTGATGAAAGATTAGGCTCATCTTTTTCTTAGTGTGGTTTTTCTTTCTTTCTTTTTNGCAAAAAATTACACTGTTGTCATCCAACAATCATACAGATTGCTGTGCATTACAGTAAAATAAACTCACTGTAAAATCTATCTGCTGACTGCTGTAAACACTACAAAAAGTTTTATAACCATACAAGGTACAACCTTTACAACACATGAAGACTTTTCTGAGAACTTACTTATAAACTACAAAACTACTTTACTTCTACATTAACATGGGGACAGGCAGGCCATTTTACTGATCCTGTCAATAAAAAACTGCCCAGGCTCCCCTTTGGAGCTGCTGCCAGGACCAGACCAGACCAGTTTAGACATGGCCTTCATGTTCCAAGCTACTCTAGGCAAATATTCTTAACCACTGCTTTTAGATCTAGCAGTATCAGCTTTCTGTGAATGACTCATTCATATAATAGTAGAGGGCTCCCATGAAAATCTTAAGTTATTCATATTTGGGGAATGAACTCATGTATGAAGAATAGCAAATAGTCACAAGCAATATGCTTTTTAAAAAGCAGAAAATATGTATGCCATAAAACATCTTTGTATATGTGCAAATATAAGAGAGACACAGAAGACAGCATCAAATTCATCAGTTTAATTGTAGTAATAAAAATCCTACATAAGGACCCAAAAAAATCTGGGTTTTTGACATTTCAGGTCTTACCATGTCAAAAAGTGCAAAAGGAAGATATAATGCTCCCAAAATAACATTTGCCATATTTGAAACATCTGCTCCAGTTTGAACTTTTAATTCCTCTGTGTTTTTGTAATTTCCGTCTATCTTATTACATATTACTCAAAACAATATAAAAACAGAGGTTGTCTAGATTTTAAGGCAATGGAAAGGAGGAAGAGACATACACATATCTCCATACCAATCCATAGAAATTAAAACATGCTACAAATAGCAAAGTTTAACACTTCAGCAGTTTCTTTATGGCATCTCGTCCCTCCTCTCGAGACAATTTCAGTCCTTTCAGTCTCTCTCCAAAGATGTTTCTTAGGATCCTACTGAGAACTCACATAAACCTAGACTTAAATAACAACAGAAACAAAAAATGAATCAAAAAACACACCTTCAGATGTTGCCATTGTGTTTTGAAGTACTTTTCTCTGAGAGAAGGTATTGAATTACCATAAGAACATATTAGACTCTGGCTATGATAAGGGGAGGGAAGATGACTGTTTTTTAAAAGTATTTGGAAGACATTTTCAGGCTAATTTTGGAAGTATTTCTTTACAGAAAAATTAATAGATATCATGCACTAGTTTTGTCTGTAAGATAAATGATTGGATTCTGCAACTGTGAAGATACTGGGTCTTCTTAATACATGAACACTGTATAATCCAAAGCAGAAAATATGACAGAAGAAAAAAGTCATGCCAACCACTAGAAAGATTACTATAAGCAAAATAGCTAACTCAGAAAATTTTTGATTTCAACTAAACTATGCTACCGTAAGCAACTGTTGTTAAAGCTGCAGATCTAATTATACCCTGATATACAATGGTGGATGTAGGGGTAAGTAACTCTTTTCCAGAAGATACTGCTATTGAGGAAGCAGTTAGTTTTTGCTGAGGATACTTTCCTGCCTGGAACGAGGTATTTTTCCCAGACATAGTTTTGGGATGTTTCTCTGCATGCATTCCATGGAAAGTTACTCCCTGGAGCACAAGAGAGATAATACTCCCATGTGCGATGCAAGGCCTTGGCGGCCAGTGGGGGAGCCGAGGAGGGAGAAATAATGGTAAAGCCCAAGGAAGAAATGAAAAGCCTTGCCTTTGCCTTTGCTCTGAGGCCGATGCTGCCCATAGAACACTCATAGGATCTATAAGTTTTCAGCGTTCTTGTCTCTGAAATAAACCTTTTGAATCCTTCCCACTGCTTACTGTTCTGGGGGGGGAATACCTCCATATATTTTGCTTTACAGCAGATCAGGAGCTTAAGACAGCTACATTATTCCAGGAATGGAAAGAGAGAGGTGCAGTAGTCATAGCTCTAGGTGCACTATAATATTCCTTCATATGACAGCAACTCATATGAGAGCAATTTTTTTTTCTTTATTCTAGAATAAAGGTAAACCCCAGTGTGACTTGTTTAGCCAATCACGACTAAGCAACAGTCAAAACAGAAACAGATGAAAGGTAGCGTTAACTATTAATCATGAAAGAGAAATGGTTCCTTGGACAATGAACCACTCAAAAAACAAACAGAAGTCAATTTACCCTGAGATATTCCTAAGAGACAAAATAGAGGAATTTGTATGATGAATTATTCATCATAGCTTATTCACACAATTTTAATTATGATATTCTTCCCATAACAGTCAAAGCACAGAAAAGCTCAGGGGACTCAAAGGCTCAAGACCACTGATGGTAGGATACAGTGTTTTCACCTTTATATTGACAGTATGTGTGATGACTGGATTCAATGAGTAAAAACTGGTATCATCTGTAATCTTTATGGTTCATGGAAAAGGGGCAGGTGATGATGAAAAGGAATTATCAAGCCAGGGATATCTCCCAAGAGCTGCTGAGCGAATTCAGAGGCAATTAAAAGTATTCAGCCCTTTAGAAGGTATGGCCCCCTGGGTTGTAACAGAAGCAGTGACAAATGGCTGCTTCAGACAGCAGGACTGAGGAGATGCAGTGCGTTCTGAACACTGTAGTGTTCCCTGCTGGCTAGGAAGTGAAACACTTCTCTGCCACTGTCTTCATGGTGAGGTGAAAAAGCTGAGTTTCCAAGAGCTAAAGAGGCTGTGCTCTTTACAGGGAATACATGAGGACTTTTACTTTCTCAAGAGCAGAAAAACCTCAGCATCAGTCTCACATCAGCTGCAACACAACTTGCAAATTCTGGCACATAGCCCTAGCCTTCACTGAGTTAAAAATAATAATAAAGACATTGTGGTAAAAGTGAAAAATGCTGAAACCATCACACTCAGATCCCTGTATCCCTTTTATACTTTCTGTAATGAGATTTTATCCCTTTTTTTAAAGAAGTAATCCAAAACTCAGAACAAGTGACAGGAAGTGAGATAAGAGAGAAGTTATGTCCCAAAAGTGCACAGTCAAAACCCTTTTCCTTCTTTTAGGCAGGATACAGGTTAAAAAAAAAAAATAAAAAATTAAGGTGTGAGAGCATATTCCGAGAACAACAACAAAAAAAGCCCACCAACTTACCCTATTTTCAAGTATTTGTTTCTCTTGTAGATTTTTTTTT
The DNA here is from genome assembly GCA_013396735.1 of Grallaria varia. Taxonomy (NCBI): domain Eukaryota; kingdom Metazoa; phylum Chordata; class Aves; order Passeriformes; family Formicariidae; genus Grallaria; species Grallaria varia. The sequence continues at coordinate 58,488 of VWZG01000228.1, forward strand.
TCCTTTTTAGTTAGGAGCAACACTACAGGACCCCCAAAAAATCCAAACCCAAAGGTCACCCAAAAAAAAAACACTGCCCCCCAAAATCTCCAAACAAAATTAACCCAATTACCAAAGCAGCAACACTTTATGTGTAATTTCTGTGTCTGAGCATGATTTGCTTCATAATGTCTCACAGGAGTGTAGAAGAGTGAAAAACATATCTATAAACATGGAAAAAATCCCGGGCTGGTTTTTCCAAATGTTACAGATACAAATTTGTTGTCCACATCTATATTACCCTGACCTTATCTGCAGAATGCAGTGAAAAAGCTCAGTGAAAAATTCACTTTTCTGTCTTCCAGCAGACATTGAGGTAATACCATAGCCTCATCTCTGAAATTTTCAGACAAGTTTCTTTTTCTTGTTCTGTACTTCAAAGGAGCCTCTCTTTCCCAGAGCACTGTCATAAAGTACTTATGTGGAACGCAGATTAGACAGATTCAAATGCAGTGCAAATGGGAATAAGATAAACAAGAAACTCTTGCAGAGGCATCTGAGTCCCGTAAGTTTTGGAAGACATAGGATATAAGCCAAATTTAAAAAGTGAGGGAGATTGATTTATCCAACCAACTATCATTTTCTTCTTAAAGTAAGTTCTCACAAATAATAGTTTTCCATTTTAACTAGATGTTGGCAAGATAAAAATGCTCATTTAGAATCATATAGGACATGACCCTCATAAAGTACTGAAGGAAACTGACAGACTGAAGTCTCCACTGTCTTAAAGCTCTTCTGTTGAACCCTCTCCACATATATTCAGTTTTTTAAGGCCACTGGCACTAAGTGACAGGAGAGGTCACAGATTGCCATGGACACATCCTGTCCTGCCCAAAATGTTCTTTTACCCTGTAATGTCCCTATTTCAGAAAAGTTATTAGATGGCTGTTGTGGGTACCTGGATACCTCAGCCTTAGAAATGCTAGGGGCCTGCTGGGGACCCACCTTTCTACCCTAGCTGTGCTGACAGTACCTTCAATGTCCCTACGACATTATTTTCCCTTACTGCAGCTGTTGTGGTGCTGCAGGTCTCATACCTTACTTCTGCAAAGCCCGGTAGTGCGGTCGTGTCAGGTATGAACTCTGCTAGTACATCTTCGTGTACATGAATCTTCTTCAACAACCTGTGTTGTACATCTGTCAAGCTGCCAAAACAGTCTGTGAAATCCCCAAAAACTTGCAGGCATTTTAATGAAGCGGATTTTGTTATCAAATAACTTCCCCCCCTCAATCCCCCGAAACCCCAACCCTGTACCTCAGAATTTCCAGGCCATAATCTGTTGTTGAATTCATCTTTACCCACTATTAAATGCACAGCTTTTGTGAAATGAGGGAAGAGAGCTTCAAAAGGAATTGTAAATAGTGTCAATCTCTTGGAATGAGACAGGATCAACCAGCACACCATGTCCAGTTGTACATCCAGCACATCATTGGCTAAGTATGTTTTGTTTCAGATCTCCTGGAAGTAGACAGAAAAGTATTTTCAAAATAGGAATTTCGTCTCACCTTTCATCATACTAAGTTGCTGCCTTTCCAGCTCACCTCCAGACAATTATGCTACTACTGCTCTAAGCACAACAGCTTAACTGAGTGGCTAAGATCATGTAAAGTGTGGAGTAGAGGCATGTTAACTACATTTTCTGGCTATGCTTTCTCTTCTCTAGTGAAACAGTAAAATTATGATTTACATTTGGAGATGATCAGCCTGGAATGCTGCAATTGTACAGCCAACACATTGGTCCTGCGCTTGACTCTTCTCTTGCCTCTTTAGCAAAGGCACACTTTGATCCCTGAAAGACCAGCTGCAGCAGCACTATCCTGTTGATGAGGACTCTCAAGACAGATGGCAGTGCTCCTGAAGGGGAAATATCTATCTTCTGCAGTCGAAGAAGCAGAAGCACCATTTTTGGAGGTCTTTGTTAACTGCCTACTGCTCGCAAGGGCACATTATTCCCAGAGTACTGTACAATCAAGGCAGCTGTTGGAACAATTCCTTCCATTCCCCTGCACACCTTAGAGTAACTGTCTCCCGCTGTGTAAACTTCTGCCCTAGTGCTGACGAACAGGCCAGTGCGTGTCGGAGCTGAAGACCAATAAGGCAGTTAGAAAATAGATGGGGAAAATATCACAAGTTGTCCTTCATAGCCCTGGAAGATGGCATGAAGACAAATATCTCAATACATGTTTACAAAGACCCAAGATATTTTTATGCAATTAAGCAGGCGTAGAGATTCAAACAAAGTCAAAAAGTCTGTAAGTGCCCTGCAGCAGAGCTAAGCTATCACTTTAATACTTCTTTCTTGGGAGGGACTTGTCGTACAAAGGAAGATAAACATGTGGACCATTAAGATCTTAAAATCACTGCAACATTAGGTTGATGTTATTTATTTTATTTTTTCTTCTCTTTTTTCAGACCACTGGCTTTGCCACAATTAAAAGTATAAATACAGATTTAATCAGAAGAAATTTGTTCTAAATTTTCATAAGCCAAGATCAGAGAAGACCAATTAAGACATGGCTGGTGAACTTACAAGTAATTGAATGAGAACCAATACCATGAATTGCCAAGGGTCTTTAGTAATATGTGTGGAAGAGAGAAAGTATATAACTAATTTTAAAAAACATAATTTATATCTTAAACTTCCTATTATTGTATTGTCATCAGTATAATATGATTTGCGTTTCAAATTCTGTGTCAAATGTTGAGGTCTTTCATGGGCAATTACTACATGTCTGCAGGGCAACACAGAAACAAATAATCTGTTTTCAGCCTTCCTGAGGAGAAACTAGTGCTTCTGCAGAGTGAATTATATGAATGAATTGATTGCACAGACATTTGCTAAACTTGTTTACAAGAACTCCAGTCCTAAGTGACAAGTCAGGCTTGAGACTAAACGCATCACTGCTTTTGAAAGCTGATATTAAAATCTGCGTAGTTCAGTGCAGTCACATTGAAGACTTTAAAGTATTACTAAAGTCATTGAACTGACAGTAGACTAAGTCTAACTCATCCGCATTCAGGTTTACCAATGAGATGCAAGTAGTTCCTGAAGCAAAAACATATCATTCACTAGGAAAATAAACCAAACAATTTCTTTAAATTTCTAGAGGTTTCACATTTATTGCATAGTTTGTATATATACAGATTCTCTTTTTCCATTTCCTCTCACTTTCTCCACATGGAGAAGGTTAAAAACTTAAACATATTAGGTTTGGTTTTTAAATAGGGATTGATGGACATCCTTTTTTCTTTTTCACTTTAGTAATATTTATAAGGCAATAATAGACTGTGGATTTTATATGTATGTGCATGTAAACAGGCATTTTAACACTGCACCGACAGTTGTTTCATGATGCAAAGCAAGGAGATGTATGTTTTACAGATATTGGGAAAGTTGGCCTATGGAGAAGAAATGGAATGGCATCCCTTGTTGGCATTACTAAGCTGCAAAGTTTTTCTGCCACGGGTGTTTATGGATCTGTGGATGTGAAAATGAAAAAAAAAAAAAATCCATTTTCAAGCTCAATTTTTTTTCTTCAGAAGTAACCTTTTCTTATAGAAAGAAAAAAAATCTTTGTGGAAAAATAATCTTGGCAGGAAACTTATTTTTCTGTCAAAATCAATTAACTTTAAATTGTGACAAGGCACCACACACAAAAAGGCCTGTTAAAGTTTTAAAATCTCACAAATTATGGAAAACAGCTGTCTATACATAATAGCACTAAATAAGCCAGACGCATAATTTTAGATAACAAAATATCTTGGGTGCCAAGATCATTGTTGTACAGTAGTCTCAGGTGACAAACCTGACTGCTTGGCCAGTCCTTTGAAGATAAGGTTTACAGAACATGACCTCAAAGTCACAATTAGATCATGGTTTTTAAATTAAATTAGATAGACTTTTACATCATAATGAGAAAAAATGCTGCTTCTGATATATTTTTTTCATTGAGCTGCTAACTCTGCGAGACTGCTTGTTTTTGTCTTTTCTTCATTCACAAAACATAATATTTCAGAAAAATTAGTGCTTTATTGGCCATTATTCACAGGAAGAATTTTCATTAAAGAAAAAAAGGTAATTTCTTCAAATTAAGGCCAGTAGTCATAAGTTTCCCTCTCAGCTTTCTTACAATCCTTGGTCCACTGAGTTCCCATTTAACCTTTAATTCTCAGTGTCAGAAGTCACTTCATGACCATGTAATCAGACTTTCAGAGCATCAGTAGATCCCATATTCTCTTAGTACTCCTGTATTAGGGAAAAAAAAAAAAAAAGTAAAAAAGAAGTGTAGGGTATGCAAAGCACCTAGAAAACAAATTTATCACAGCAAAATTTCAAAGAAAGTATGTCCGGAGATAAAACCCACTTGTCTGGATATACTGATTTCCCTCACCTACATTTTTTAAATTGTTAGCACACTGGCCCAACTATTGATTCAGTGAAGTTCAGATATAAAATTTGTTTTTGACTTCAGACATGAATTTCAGTAACATGGAAAATATCACCTTATTACAAAGGTATGTTCAAAGCTGATGTTCAGTATAAGCAAGAAAGAGAAAGGAAGAGAGATGTTCAGTGGATGTCCCCATCCTGACGACCCTCAAAGATCAGTCAAAGAATGGTTGGGGTTGAAAGGGACCTTTGGAAGGTCATCTAGTCCAACACCCCTGCAATGAGCAGGGACATCCACAACCAGATCAGGTTGCTCAAAGTCCCATCCAACCTGACCTTGAACACATCCAGGGGCATCCACCACCTCTCTGGACATGTTTCACCACCCTCATTGTAAAAAATTTCTTAATTCTATGCAGTCTGAATCTACTCTCTTGTAATTTAAAACCATTACCCCTTGTCCTATCAGGACAGGCCCTGATAAAAAAGTCTCTCCCCATCTTTCTTATAAGCCCTCTTTAAGTTCTGGAGTCTTCTTTTCTCTAGGCTGAACAACCCCGACTCTCTCAGTCTGTCTTCATAGGAGACGTGATCATCTTCAGGGCTATTCTCTGGACTCACTCCAACAGGTGAATGTACTTCCAAGAGGTTAATGTTCTTCGTGTGATGAATACTCCAGAGCTGGATGCAGTCCAGGTAAGGTCTCACCAGAGCAGAGTAGAGGGGCAGAATCACATCCCTCAACCTGCTGGCCATACTGCTTTTGATGCAGCCTAGGTTTGGTTTCGCTTTCTGGGTTGTAAGCACACGTTGCTGTCTTATGACCAGCCTCTCATCCACCAGCACTCCCAAGTCCTTCTTGGCAGAGCTGCTCTCAATCCTTTCATCCCCTAGCCTGTATTAGTGATGGGGCTTGCCCCAACCCAGGTACAGCACCTCACACTTGGCCTTCTTGCACCTTATGAGGCTCATGTGTGCCCAATTCTCGAGCTTGTTCAGGTGCTTCTGAATGGCATCCCATTCTTCAGGTGTGTCAACAGCACTACTCAGCTTCATGACATCTGTAAATTTGCTGAAGGTGCATTCAATCCTACTGTCTATGCCACTGATGAAGGTATTAATCAGTGCTGGTGTAGAGAGTTGATCCTGGCCAGATTCCAGGGACCCACTAAAGCCACTCCATATTAAGAAAGGACTACTCTGTGTTAGCTTTGTGAAATGAAACTTCAGCTGCATTCTGCTTTGAGAGGTAAAGATAACAGCTGTGAGAGGTCACCTACTGATTATCTTCACAGGCAAAACTGACTCAAAGTAGGGGATAATACTTAAATTTATTACTAACAGGATAAGAGCCAAAGAGTGAGAAATGCAACAGTCTTAAAAACAAACACACCTTCCCTCCACCCCTCCTTCTGTCTATGAGGATTGCCGTCAGTTTTTGCTGATGTTTGTAGTGTGGGTCCACCCCTTGGGGTTATTCCTCCATGGGCTTCAGGGGGGTATCTGCACCCCAGAGGTCCTCCATGGGCTGCAGGGGGACAACCTGCTTCACCATGGTCCTCACCATGGGCTACAGGGGACCACAGCTCTGAGTCCATCCCCTACTCCATGGCATCCCTCCCACAGGAGATAGTCTTTAATAGACCTCTCCAACATAAGACCACCCCTCAGGCAGCAGTTCTTCTACATCTGCTGTCCCAAGGGTGTCTCCTCCAGAGGGATGCAGTCCTTCATGAGTGATCTGTACCGATGTGGGCCCCCCACAGGGCCATGAGTCCTACTCAGAAAAACCTGCTCCAGCGTGAGTCTGCCTCTCCATGGGCCACAGGTCTGCTGCAGGACTCAGCTCCATCCTGGGCCTCCCACAGGGTCACAGCCTCCTTCATGCATCCACCTGTTCCAGCATGACCTCCTCCATGGGGTGCAGGTGGGTCTGTGCATCCCAATGGCCCTCCATGGGCTGCAGGGTCTTCAGGTCTGAGTCCTTTCCCTTGCTCCCATGGAATCCCTCCTTCTGCACTGACCTTTGTGTCTGCGTTGTTATCTCATGTTCTCGCTCTCTGGAATTCCTTCTGTGCAGCGACCCTCTATTCTTAAATATGATATCACAGAGGCATTACTATTATCTCTAATTGGCTCAGCCCTGGTCAGCAGCCAGATGTCCCTCCTGGAGCCAACTATCATTGGCTACATAGGACAGGGGAAGCTTCTAGCAGCTTCTAACATAAGCCACCCTTGTAGCCCCCCCCCTACTAAAATTCAGCTACAGAATTCCAGGACACTGGTCTCAATATAGATCCCTGCAGTACCACTCGACGCTGATCATCTAGTCATTAAGCCATTGACTACCGCCCTCTGGTTGCACCACCCAACCACTTCTTGTTATGTCATATCTTCTCCTTTCCTTCCTTAACCTGACATTCTGCTCATCCTCCCCTTCTGGCTTATCCTCATGGTGTGGTTCATCAATGTGTACAACCACATTCTTATTTTCTGCACCCTAATACTTTCTTGTTTCATATTGCTTTTTAGATCCTAAAAAGAACGGGGAATTCTTAAATCTGCCTATGCTGAACCCCTCCATAAACAAGTCCCAGACCCCCTCAAGTTTAACTTCCTTGGAGCCTGTGAGGAACTGGAAAGTCTGTTAAACATCCACCAAGAGCCACCCCAAGCATCACTGACCTGTGCAAAGTGACTGCCACTGAGATCTCCCAACCTATTGCACTGAGAAGCTACTAAGCAGCTGTCAAAAACCTGAATTTTGCAGAATTGAGTTATATTACCTTTCAAAATTCAGATCTGTCAACAATTGCCATCTATGTCTTAAGCCGCTTCTGTGGCCTATGCTTTGCAAATTTACTTATGTCATTTTTTAGAGGACCTAGAGAAGTATGATCTTAATGATTCAAAGACTTAACTTTCTCAAGTTTTGAGATTACATCTATTTCCATATTGAAGTCATGAATTATCAGTTATGTAATCGTGCTATCAAATCACAGTTTAGGTCAAGTTCCTGTGGAATTCAGTGAGTGTGATGTCTCACTCAGAAGGAGCTTTGTGCTTTTCAAGACTGGGGGCAAAATTTTTGAAAGGCATGAATACAAGTCAGATGTGGATTTTTTGTTGATTTACAATGTGATTTTAATACTTAATTTTTCATTTCCTTTTCTCTGGATAGAGTCTGAACAAAACCATTAAACTTTAGCAGTAAGATCAGAAACCACAGGATAACTCATCTTTTCTTGGAGAAGGCTTTGCAGATCTAAGGGCCCTGAGTCAGGTGGGTACTTGGAAAACCTTAATATGTCAAACCTTGATATGTAAGGTTCACTACTGGTTATCTAGCTGCATCAAGGCACTAATATGAAAGTGGTTTTGCTTTTAGGGATGATAAATAGAAAATGAGAAAACTGCTCATTTTGTATACAAAGAGAAAAAAGCCACTTGTGCATATTCCTGACACAAGTACAATTTGTTGCTATACAGAAAACAGCAATACAAATTCTCCAGTAATGCTTTTGTCATGGGAAAAGCAATTCGGAAAACGAGAACCTATCATTACCATGAGCAGTGTAGTTTTCTTAATAGCAGTGCATACTCTTAGAAATACAAATATTGGTGTTTAAAATGAGAGAGATATTTAGAGGAAATTTACAAATAACCATTTAGACACAGGGATTTTGCAATATATGCTCAAGTTCAAAACATAGAAAAGAAATGTTAAAAACAATTTAACAAGATGTGTTAACATAATGTATCAAAACAAAGAAACATAATTTCAGTTAGATTCATAACCTTAAATACATCTAAAGTGTTCTTAATGAAGGTTTTTTGCTTGTTTGGATTTTGTTTGTTAGATTTTTGGTTTGAGCTGTACCTACCTGCATTATTTGAGACTGCATTTCAAGCACAGATGGTCCCTTGAAACTCCTTGAGGCCCTTTATCATGATAGTTTCCCCAGCATATGTGATTTCTTCATGAAAAAAGGTTGTGTGAGGATGAATATGCACTGTTTAGCTGAGTCCTGCAATGCTACAGACCAATTCAGACTTTTAGTAGTCTCTACAGGATCTATCCAAACTCCAGATCTATAACCAGTATCTCTAATCCAGCATTAAGTAACAGGAGATTTTTAATAATTCCAAGTGATAAGGGCGTCAGCACTTATTTAAAAGCAACGCTGTCTTTTAAATGAGATCATTCTGTTCTTCCTGTGATAGTCACAGGATGCTTTGAAAACTGTTGCCTTGATAATGACTGGGAATGTGCGAGCAGCATGACAGACAGCTGCTATGAATTCCGCAATAGCTTACATGCAGCTCTGGATATTAGAAATGGATTTTCTCATGTCACAGTCCTGCTTCCATTGATCAGATACATAAAAGCAAAAAATAAACGGAAGGAAGCTTGAACAGTTTCCTTCGCTCAGCAATGGGGACTGGCCACACACTTTGCCTTCTCAGATATCAGGCAATTTACTGAATCCAGAGAGGAACTACAGAGTTTTTGTAATGTAATCAGTGCTATGGAGCAGGTTTCATCTGGCTTATTCCCAGGAAGTTGGATGAATTCTGTATGCTTTTGCCACCACCAAATCTCCAAGTCTCTTTTTTTCCCCTGAAAGATATAGAGTTCCCCAGATTAGTCTCAGATACCTCTAAGACTGGCCTGTTTTTCATTTACTTGAAGTGAATAGGCCGCAGAAATCAACAGTACGAGTATTGCTTTGCTAGAAGGTATTCAAATCAGATCCAATAGGAAAAAAAAAATCTTTCAGATCCTGAAAATAGGGAGCTCATAAGATTCACAGAACTTTGGAAAGGTGTTTAGTCATAACAAGGGAGACAGAAGGTCACTTCTACAGAACCTTAAAAAGCTTTGAAAGGCATGGGAGAGAGAACCAGCCACAAGCCCTCATTCTGTTTCCCGTAATCAAGGGAACACATCTACTTTGCGAAATGGTATACCCCAAGTTGCCTGACCAGCTGAGGCCTGATGTTAGGATGATATGAAGCTTATTCCCAAAAGCTTCTTATGTCGAAAAATATCCCCTGTCATCAATTTCTCAAATGTGAAGGGAGATACTAACTGGTATGAGTTTTGCTGCCTGAGATTTCATGGGAGTAAGAGTGACACTTTAGGAAGGGTTTGCTCACTTTGAGCATGTCATGAAGCCAAGTGAACTGTGGAAAACACAGTGGAGGAGCCACATCACAGCAGTGACTTTTTAACAATAGTTGCTGGTCTTCAGGTCAAGTGCCATATACTCCCTTGTGCTTTCTTACAGCTTTCTGCAGGATTTTACAGTTTATCAGAAACAAAATGAAAAAAAAAAAGAAAAAAAATAGAGCTGAGGGATAGAAAATGTTAAGGTGAAAAATTTAAAATACTTAATATCAATTTATAGCTGATATCTAGGGCCTGAAAAAAATTAAATTCATGCAGTGTAATGAGTGGTATTTAATAGGTAGTGCTGATTTCTTTATCCACTTAAGAGAGACAATCTACTGAATTCAGTCTGCCATTTTCTGTGATGACTGAAAATTTATAGAAAATGGAATAACAAATCAATGGAGAATTCTTCAACCAACTGTGTCACCTAGCAAAAATGTAAGCTGAAATATGTATCATCTTACATATCGGTTTACATGTCAACTATCTGCTTTCTCCATAGTATCCCAGATAAGGAAGTGTTGCCCAGTGGCTATACACAATTTCTCAGAAATTTCCACTCTTGCTCTATAAAACAATTCCAGGACCTGCCGTGATACTCTGGCATCTTATTGCACAACCTTATCTGCTTAACCTGAACATTCTTAGCCAAAATTGCTGCTTATGAAAAAAAAAATAGTTATGGCAATTTTTTCTTTTTTCATCAGTTCTTAAGTTTGTGGGAGGTTTCATGTTCAGAATTCTGAATGCTACATTGGTCTCTTGGGAAAAATATCACAGCACATTTAAGATCCTTGCATACTTACATGATCTTAGCTTAGTACTTTCTAAGTGCTTAGTACTTAAATTTCTTTCAGAGTGCTAAAAATTCTGAATTAGGTCACAAGAGTTCCTTACTGGTTAGTACAATATTTAGTCATCTAAAACTATTCTGATGTTATTTCTTTCTTTTTAGGAGTATACTGTAGTTTCACATTCTAAACATATCTAGTTGTTTGAATGATTTATGACATAATTTTTGTTGCTTAGCTTGTTATTATTATGGTTATATATGCTGCAGAATTTAATTTAATTAAACCATCTAATATTCTCTGAGTAAATCTGTTAAAAAAAGACTCTATTATATTTTGTCTAAAGAGTTTTGTCATGTTTTCCATTTCACAGTAGTCTTTTATTCTAGAAATGTTGTCATTTATTTTTAATTAGAATATAACAATAATCCTGACCCATGCTTTCATTATAATACTTATTGGTCACTGTAATTTCCTCTCAGATGGCCTGTCAAATTCAGTTTGATCAAAATGACAGCAAAAGTTCAGCTGCCAGAATTATTTTTTTTAACACAAGATGTATAGTATTTATATGTTGCTACATTCATACATTTTTTTTTTTTTCATATAGGTCTGTTGGCTGCAAAGCCTAATTAAACATAAAGGTAAAGAGAAGATTATTTTTCTCTACATTCATACTTGTTATGAGAAATCTATTTATTGAAAAAGTGGTAATTAGATCCCCTTGTTTGTACATGGTCATAGTAATCACAGTGCTCGGATATGCAGAACTCTCACATGAATCGTTCTGCAAGATGATAGTTTTACAGTGAAAAAAACATTTAACACTGAAACCACCTCTGACAGAAACACTTACTTTGTCACACAGTTCCTTGCCCTTCAATTATATTCATGTATCTGTATGGTGGGAGAAGAAGTCACCATTATGCAAAATGTGAAATAATCTACATTTAAACAGTACTTTTATTTTTAACATATACTTGTTCTCTCCTCCAGATCATATTACAACTCCACAAACAGCTTTGCTTTGGGAATAGAAGGTACAGCATGAAGACAGGAATGATCACCTGGGAAGGATGGTTAATTCAATATCCACAAACTTTGTATCATGGAGGAACTGGCTTGATCATGTTCAGTAACAGATAAAAATAACTGTTGAAATGCACAGCTAATTCCCCTTCTTCCTTCCAAGAGGGAGATGAAAGGAAAGGGAAAACAGACCTTCTGTTAAAAATGGCAGCTATTTCACTTAGGATACCATCTGAAGAGTTCAAACACTGTGACAACAGTACAAAAACCTAAAGAAAATAATGTTGCAAGCATTCAAGCCCTGTGCTGCTCATTAAGCAACCTGCTTCCCCACATACTCAGAACTTCAAACACATCTTTGTTCTTTATATTTGCTTTCAAGATTTATAGTCATACTCACTGTGCCTGGCATAAATGCTTTTGCACACATTAGGCTTGCAAAACCTCATAACAGGCATGCAAATTGATATTTATTCAGTCTAAGTCAGTAACTACTCATAAAGACTACGGCTGCAGTTACGCTGGTATGTCCACTGAAATCTTCTTTCAAACTCCTTTTCAAGCAGCGTTCAATAGGGAACATGTATAGGTTTTTGTTTTTGGTTTTTTTTTTTGTTTTTTTTTTTGTTGCCTTTTTTAGGAGGTGTTCTGGTTTTATTTGTTTGTGGGTTTGGGGGCTTTGTTTGGGTTTGGAGTTTTTAAAGAATTAGAAGTAAAACCACCAAACAGATGTAGAGGCTGTGTAGCAATAACTGCAGCACACTGCTGCTCTACGTAACTGTAGAGCGTGGACAGCAGCAACCATTCCTCCCAGCATCTTCAGGTGAACTGCTAGTTTGCATTGTCATTAAAATGCAATTAAGCATAGTTTTGCTTCACAGAATCAGATTCTAGGGAAAATATGATTCTTACCCTGGATCAAGTGCTCTTCCTCATTCTCTCTACACCCACAAAACTGCCACAGTAATTATCAGCAAGCTTATGGAGATTAATTTAAGATTGTGAAGCTCAGATAATGAATTCTATAGCAAACAAACACAAAATGCTTTTAACTGCCAGGCCTTTAGCCAAGGACAGTAACAGAAGTTGTTATTTCCTCCCACTACCTTGAAAAAAAAAAAAAAAACCCACCATTTTCTGATGCTGTTACAGCACACATTATGAATCAATTTTTTATAACAATACCTTCCTTTCATAAGGATTGCAGATGCATTTTCGGTCTTTGTAAACAAGAACAAGCATAGCAAGTATCTGTACTGTTATTAACAGGATGAAGAAAAGAACTTTGAAATAAATTATATCACACTTTAGGGGAAAAATCACAACTGGAGTTAACATGCAGAGGTTTTTTCTGGGGAGGACAGAAGAAACGTTACCTTCTCATTCAACTTCACAACTTATATAAAGGTTAAATCACTGCTATTATTTTTCTGCTAAAGAACTGTTATAAGAATGTTAGTGATGCAACATAATGAAAATGGATCAAATATGTTGTTAAATCCCCTGGATGTATTAAGAAAGGACAACTCTGTGTTAGCTTTGTGAAATGAAACTTCACCTGCATTCTGCTTTGAGCTATTTCCATACTTCAGCAGATTAATCAGTTTAGATTGATCAAGTATTTACTTGTAATCATCATGATCCATTAATGCATTGGATTTCAATATAGCGACTGCTCAGAGGCAAAACGAAACAGACCTTACAGTATTTGCATCTATGATTTCACACGCTCCAGTGACTAGCACTTCTATTTCAAGGACAGAGCACTTCTTACTTCTGTATTCAGAGCAAAAATTCTCTTACTTTTCAAAGCACATACTAAGTTCAAATTTACAGTCAATGCATTAATAGGATATAGTGCAAAATTTGTATTTGTAGAGGGGAATGGGAGACATTCATTTTATAGAAAACAGCTAGCTGGCTTATATTTTGATAAGGTATATTTGCTATACTCTTGTTCAATGAAGAAATAACTGAAATTATTTTAAACTCAAGGTAAAAGGTACTTTTACTAATTTGTGTTACAGTTTAGGAAAAGGGACCAAGAAAAAACTTCAAAGAGTGGCAGAAAACTGAAAAGTAACTGCTCATATAGTATGTTTTATACTGTGCAATTAGTTTGTATTAAGCTAAGCCTAAGCCATAAAGATAATTATTTGATTTTTAAAGCTAGGATGACATTCATACAGTGTAATATTACATTGTTGCTGTCAGTCGGGATAGGTTCAAGAAGCGACATGTCTTCTTCAGGAACAGGACCAGAAAGCCCTTTATTATATCAGAAACTATGGCTTATATAGACCTCAGTATCGACACATGTCCATGGACCATTGGCCTCTCTATACATAAATAATTCTTAATTGGACTCACAGACCGCCCATGTTGGTAAACCATGACTCAGCACTTTAGAGACTGGATTTCCGTTCTGGTGTCACAGCCTTTCCCTTCCGTCCGTGCCACCTTGCCGTTGTGCAGAAGTTCCTAGCACAGTCTAATCACTCCAGAGAGACCCCAGACCAGCTGGGGCCCCCATATTACATATTCATCCTTATTTCAAATATTTGGGACTACCTGTGTCCCAGTTATTATTCAAAAACATCTTCTTTATTTAATTTAATTTTTTCTTTAGAATTAATGACAAAAGCAGCTGAAACAGTGACAAATGGTGACTGGCTTTTCAGTTCATATTCTGCTGATGTTCTGCTAGTGATGTTTCTCTGAACTTCATTCCTTATTTAAGCTTTCATTGCCATCTTGGGAAACCTCTAGATGCATGAAAATAGACCCCATTCTCAGTTAACTTGTGTTCAATATGACTGACTTTGCTGGGAAAGAAGACACTGCTACTATATTAGACTCCCTCCACATAAGAAAAAGATGGAGGAGTCAGGCTTCCAACTTCCAAATTTGCCTCATGATATTCTTCACTATGCCCAGAGGCAAGCTTTTAAGTTTCAGACTTTATGCCTGTTTTCAAAGTGAAAGTGCTATGGTCCTAAGACAATTTTATTAGCTTTCTTTCCTTTTGTTTTCTTCTCCATACATTTTTTATACATAGATCATAAACATGGATTTCATCTTGCTTTGTTTACATAGAACAGATTTAGTTCCCTTATAAATCTGCAAAATGGAAATAAACGCTTGTGAATGTTGTCATGTTTAAGCCATTTGTCACAAGCTTCAGAAGACAAATTACTCTAAGCCTAGCTTCAGGAACAGCAAAAGACTGCTCATTCTAACTCATCTTTATTACAAAAAGAAAACAACAAAAGTGATCACTGTCAGTGATGTGCTATCTTTTTATCTGACCATTTAGGTGAGGTTTCATGGGAAAGGCAAAACTAATGCTTGAATTAAGGCTTTTATAGGAACTATTTATATTTTTTGTACCACGAACAATAAGAAGTATTCCTGTTACTAGTTGTCTTACTCAATACTTCAACTTCTCTCTATATCTCATAAGTGAACCAAGTCCATTCTCCAAGACAATTCCATCAGGGAAAAAAAAAAAAAAAAGAGATGAACACTGTGAGTAGACCAGAGCTATATGTATATGGGTAGACTAAAGATATACACACACTGATTAGTCTCTCCAGGTATATTGGGAACTAATTTATGTCTGTTTTTTCCTGTCAGCAGAGGTCACTGCTTTGCATCTCTGCTGTACTCAGCTATCCTTCTTAGAATATATGTAAGAATCCTGGAAAGCAAAATGTTGTGAAAACTGCACCTTTTTTAAACTAAGTCCAAAATTAACCAGCGTGTTCCAAAATTACTGTGGGGAAATATGACTGACAAAGGTAGTTAGTAGAACTGCATAGGTCTCATTACATTCAAGTGGAAGAGGGCTGAGACTGAAGGGTAGGCTTCAAAAAACATTTCCGGGAAGAGAATTGTATTTAGAAGAAGGAGATTGTAATCTCTTGCTTTTCAGAACTGAGAAACTCTGAACAGTAGTAGAAGGATATAGATACAAAAATTAATTTAGAGAGGGTTTAGACACAGAGCATGATTAATTTGCAATATCAGAGGATTAATCCAAAGACCTCTGGTGTCTTTCTCATCATGCCTTGTAACATCAGTCCATTAGATATTCAATTTTTTCTAAAAATGTATCAGTATGCTGATATCAGAGTAATATAAAAAGGTCAGTTTTTCATTTCAGTTTTCATCAAATGCATCAGTAAAATTTTAGTTCTAGCAATACTAGATGACCACAAAATAAACTCCAAGCTGTCTCCAGTCACCACAGTTTCTCAGGTTTTGTGCCTGCATGGTTACCATTTGCATTCTACTTGCAAGCAGAAGCTCTACGATCTTTTAAGTTCCTCCAACACATGCCCAGTCACCTGACAGAGCTCACGGGAGACAATGGCAGCAGAACTGCTGTCACACAGCAGGTGTGTCATTACTGAGTCAGAACCACCTTGTCTCTCAGGGTGTGAAGGGGAAGGGCTGTCAAGAGCCCACGGCAGAGCCCAGGGCACATGGCAGAGCACAGAGTACTTGCCCACGGGAGCCCTGTGGCTGAGCTGGCAGTCGAGGGAAGCCAGCCTGGTAACCACCCTCCCACACCACATGCTGGGACCTCTAGTTGGCTGTGGCACCTTCACTTTGGATAAGGGGACAGGGAGTACTTGGTGAACCAAAGGTCCCACTTGGAGGCAGTGGCCAGAGCAGGTAAGGCAGCAGCACTGGCTCCATTGTGAGCCCTGGCCTATTCTGTTCAAAGGTGTCAACATGACCTTCTGAGTGGTAATAACTATGTTCTCTCTCCCCTGTTTTTCTCTCTTTACACTTTCTTCTCTAAATCTCTCTTCCTTTATTCTTTATTTCCTCTTGTGGGTAACCTAAACACCTATTTTCTGTAACTTAAGTTGCAAGTACCTCACTTAAAGTAGCATGGGGTTTGTGTTTGCTGGGTGTAACAAAGGTTCTCTGTAGCAATGTTTGCTAGTCCTGGTAACTTCTTGTACTGCTTTGTGAAGTCGCATGTTTATCTCTGTAAAACTCTTTTTGCCAAAACGCTTATGTTCTCACCAAATTAAAAAAAAAAAAAAATCTCTTAGAGAAAAATGTGTAGTCTTTCTCTGGGCATTAACTCAGGGTACCAAAGAACTAGGGGCTTTACAAGGTGTAAGCAAAATCTCTTGGAGCAGGAAACTAAGATGTAACACCCAGTAAAGTTGGACTATATTGCAAGAACTGCTCATCAAAATTTCTCATCAAGTATCCTATCTTTGAAACTGCTCATTACAATAAGTTTATCAGCAATTCCCATATCACATGGATTTTATTTTTAATTCAGAAATTTAGAAATGTTTTAACTACTTTCTCCAACTAGATATGAAGCAATACTTCAAACATTTCATAGTGCTGTCTTGCTATCTTGCAGAATACAGGAGAGGTGTCATGAACAGTTAGCATCTGTCTTTGAATATGTTATAATGCCTCCTAAGTTTCATGTGTTTCCATATATCAACCGTGTTTGCTGAGAGGTTATGCTTCTTAATGCAAGATAAGAGAAATATAGTAAAACAGGAATGGAAAAAGCAGACCTGTTTTCCTAGCAAAGCATAAGGCAATGGCCCATATCAAAACTACAGAAATTAGTGCATTTATTGCAGGCATATTTCAGCTACTCAGTGACTATTCTCCACGGGAGAGGGAAAACTTAAGAAAATGGCCTTTCAGACCTTGCATAAGAAGCTGTTTATTTCACTGGCTACAATCTATTTTATATCTCATTCTTTTTAGAAAAAAGTTACTCAGTTGGGGCATATCATTACTGCCAGCAGCATAAGACTTGTTACAGTGTGAGATCACACTAGCACATTAATTGTTTCTTTGACAGCTCAGTGAGAAACAGACAAGAGTCCTGCCTATTTGCCAGGTGATTCATAAGCAGTCTCACACTGTGGCTCATCCTGCAACTTCCCGCTATAAAGAATTTATCATCATAATCACGAAGCAAAATATGTGCTACATTTAAGAACAGGTTGCCAAAGCATAATGGAAATTCAAACATATTGTGGAACTAAGAAACAAAGTAGAGATGAATTGTTATGCCTCACTGCTAAGTCTGAATTTGGAGGAAAGTACACAAATACATCACAGAATCACAGAATAGGTCAGGTGGAAGAGACCACAGTGGGCCATCTGGTCCAACCTCCCTGATCAGACAGGGTGGTCCTAGAGCACATTGCACAGAACTGCATGTAGACAGTTC
Organism: Grallaria varia; assembly: GCA_013396735.1. Classification (NCBI taxonomy): domain Eukaryota; kingdom Metazoa; phylum Chordata; class Aves; order Passeriformes; family Formicariidae; genus Grallaria; species Grallaria varia. Next base: position 76,143 of record VWZG01000228.1, read on the forward strand.
TTGAATAACCCCAGTGAGTGGGACTCCACAATCTCTCTGGGCAACCCGTTCCAGTGCTCAGTTACCCTCACAGTAAAAGCATTCTTTCTCATATTCAGATAGAACTTTCTGTTTCCGCCCATTGCCTCATTGGTTGGCACCACTGAGAAAAGCCTGTGTCTGTCCTCTTGACATCCTCCCTTCAGATAATTACAAATATTGATGAGGTCCCCTATCAGTTGCCTCTTCTCAAGGCTGAACAGGCCCAACTCTCTCTTCCTTTCCTTGTAAGAGAGAGGCTTCAGTGCTTTAATCATCTTCATAGTCCTCCACTGGACTTGGTTGGGGAGCTTCATGTCTCTCTTGTTCTGCAGAGCCCAGAACTGGACAAAGCACTCCAGATGTGGCATGACCAGGGCTGGGTAGAGGAGCAGCATCACCTCTCTCAACCTGCTGGCGTACTCCTCCTAATGCACCCCATTATACCATTGGCCTTGGGCACAAGGGCACACTGCTGGCTCATGGACAGTTTGTTGTCCTCCAGGACCCCCAGGTCCTTCTCCTCCCAGCTGCTTTCCAGCAGGACAACCCCCAGCCTGTCCTGGTCATAGGGTTGTTCTTCATCAGGTACAGGACCCTGCACTTGCCACTGTTGAATTTCAGGCAGTTCTTTTCTGCCCATCTCTCCAGACTGTTGAGGTCCTTCTGAAGGACTGCACTGCACCCTGCCTATCGGCCACTTCTTCTAGATTTATGTCATCAGTGAATTTGCTAAGGAGGCATCTGTCACTTTGTCTAAGTTAATCAATACTGGGCCCAGTATTGAATCTTGGAGGACACCACTTGTGCCATATTATGACCCTCAGGGATCTGCTGTTCAGCCAGTTCTCAATATACCTCCTGTCCACTCATTCAGTCCTCACCTCTTTGACTTTGCTTATAAAGATGTTGTGAGAGACAATATCAAAAGCCTTGCTGAAGTCAAGGTAGACAATGTCCACTGCTCTCCGTTCATCCTTTCAGCTAGTTGTTTCACCATAGAAGACAATCAGGTTGGTCAAGCATGATTTCCCTTGGGCAAATCCATGCTGACTACTCCTGATCACCTCCTTGCCATCCATGTCATTGGAGATGGCTTCCAGCATGAGGACTCCATCAGCTTTCCAGGAACTGAGGTGAAGATGATTCCCTGTGTCCTCCTTCTTGCCCTTTTTGAAAACTGAGGTGCTGTTTGCTTTCTTCCTGTCCTCAGGCATCTCCCTTGATCACCACTGCCTTTCCAAGGTGATCATCACTGGCCTTGCTATGGTGTCTGCCAGCCCTCTTAGCACTTGTGGATGCATACCAACAAGGTCCATGGACCTGTAGATGTCAAGTTTGCCCAGGTGTTCTCTAATCCAGTCTTCCTAGACCAAGGGAAAGTCTTCCTTCCAGCATTCCTTAACTCTGGTCTCCTGGATCTCCTGAGGGCTGGTCTTGTCAGTGAAGATCAATGCAAAGAAGGTGTTTAGTACCTTTTCCTTCTTTGCATCCTCCATAACCAGCATCCACCCTCCATTTAGTAGCGGTCCATGTTATCCTTTGTATCCTTTAGTACTGATTTATTTGAAGAAACCCTTCTTGTTGTCCTTGACATCCTTGGCCAGATTTAATTCCAGATGGGCCTTGCCCTTTCTTGTCTCATTTCTGCTTACTCTGACCACTTCATTCCAAGTGGCCTGATTCTGTTTCCATCTCCTGTATATTTCCTGCTTACACTTGAGTAGTGATAGGAGTTCTTTATTCATCCACAGTAGTTTTTTGTGTTATCTGATTCAAGCAAAATTGTCTGGACAATTAGCTGGGTCAGCAGGTGGATGCCTCGGTCCCCTGCAGTAGGGAGTTACCTACTACAAGCTGTTGCAGCTTCTTCTGCATGATCCTATGTGGGTCAAGTTCTGGTAACTCAGTTGCTTTACTTGAAACCTTTTCATGTCCCCTTCTTGGCTTGGAGGGCATTAAACCTGTTTGTTAATGTCAGGTCTTCAGGAGGAACAGTATTACTCCTTCTATGGAGAGTGACCAGTTTCCAGTCTTCTTTTGTTGACTTCTGACTTGTGAGACGGGCTGCAGGGCTCATCTGCATCTCTGATGTAGAGAGGGGTTTCCTGTGTCTATAAGGCCTCTGAGAATATCCTATTTCTTTCTCATCCTCATGAATGCTGTGCAACCTACTTACTTCCTCACACAACACTTTGACCTGGTGATGCTCCTCAATACGGACTCACCTTCTGCAGAGCAGATGACTTCCAGCCCCAGCTTCCTGGACAGGCACCAGGCACTCTGTACAGCCAGAGGCCTGCAGAGGTGCATCTACTGTCAGAAGGTCTATTTGGGTGGAAGCCTCTGGCATCATTGGTGCAGTGACCTCAACAGCCACTGGGGAACAAGCTCTATGTCAAGACATAGCCATAATGTTGGGAGCTCAGACTGGGGAGAAGCAGCTTCCTCATTCCCCTCAGTGCTCCTATCTGCTGCTCTCTGGTTCTGTTACTGTGTTGGTCCTCTTACAGACGGGAGCCCTTCCTGTGCCCTCTCTTTGTGCTCTTTCTCATGCACTGTCATGCCAAATACTGTTTGTGTTCCCTGTTTGCTGCACTCTGGGTGGCTTGTGCTCCCTGGAGCCATTTAAATCTGCTGGGGTTGATCTGATAATGCCGTGGGGTCATCCTTGCTTCCTTGGGCTGCAGGATTCTGGTGGGTTCCTGGCACATCTCTCAGCTGTTGCTAAATACATGTTTATTAAAGAGAGTCTTAGCTAAGTGGTTTTGTTTCATTCAACTCTGTTCATCTGCCATCTTCTAACTGTGACATAGTTACTCAGCAAGTTATCGTACACTTGAAAAAAATGCATTCTTAAGTAATGGCAGGGCAGTTTTCTATTCTTTAGTTGCTGTTTGAAGAGCACTGGGGATAAAATGATGCCTGCAGATTTCCTATTCTTACAAGATTTTCTTTCTGTTTCATAAAGCAGGATTACTTCATAGTCTGAACTACAAACCTGTGTTTTCTCCCCTTACATTTTTCTTTAATCTTTCATCCTTGAATATTCTTAAACATGTAGTTTTGATCTTTCCTGCCAGAAATGTGCTAGAAAAAGCTGTTTACTTCAACAAAAAGATCTAAGTGTAAAGGTAAGGATTTCCCACAGAAAAGATTTATTTTTCTGAAAACTGTCAAAGAAGGAGTTTATTAGTAAAAGTAGGAATCATTAGTTACCACGGAAAAGTAAGCAAGATAAGTGAATGCAAAAAATATATTCTGCATATGCTCCAACAAAGCATTTAAGCATAAGCTTAATTATAAGAAAGGGAGCAATCCCGGTGGCCTACATTACTGCTATAAGATCATATCACCAGGCTATAGAAGTTACTTTTGCCTTTCAGGGAATTGAATTTTTGGGATTCCAGGATACCTTTGAAAGGTCACTCTGAGCCGATTAATAAACTAAGGAAACAGGGAGACTGAATTACTCTATTACAGCTTATATTGAGATGCATAACATGTAACTTAAACTGAAGATATTATGGACTAAATGATAACAGCATTTAAAGTCAGTCTCACAGATCAAACAACAAGCAAATGAAAAGCTATAAAGAAAATAGCAGTGATAACTTTTGTCAAAGCACTTGTAGGGGAAAAAAAATACATTATTGAAGGCATTTGATTAGTTACTACTTTATGTATAGAAGAAAGCCATAAGTTCTGTAAACAGTCTACATGGGGCAGCTCTTAAAGTTGTTGTAGGACTGTTCTACATGTTTCAAAACACCTGATGGGGCCAGTGGGGTTGTGTTCTCCCTGCAGGCTGTTGTGTTCTCCCCTTCCTGGTGAGGGAATGCAGATAAGGGCTGGAGGTGGGTACTGGAGTGGGCTGAGAAGTCAAGTCAGGGAGGCCCAGGATTCTGGTAGGTCCTGAGCATGAGGGGAGGCTCCTGCCAGGGCCTCTCCCAGCTTCTTCTTGCTCATCACCCCACTGGCATCCACAGCCTGGGTCCCACCATAGTGCCCAGCTGGGGTGAGCACAGCGCACAGCCCCCTGGCAGGTGCAGAGTGTGCTGGTACCGACTGCATCTTCTGTAACGGCTCTAAGTTTGTAAGCGTATCTCTGAATTGTCTAGGAGGACAGGGTAACTCACTGAGTGGGGTCTGCACCTCTTTTGCAAGCCATAGTACAACAAAAAGGTCTGGGAGGAATAATGAGAGCCGGGAGCAAGCTAGGCACAGGTAGGACTCCATGATGTCAGAGAGGTGACATACATAAAAAACCTCAAACACAGATTGGGACTCTCTTGCATCATACCACCTCACAGGTTTAGTTGCCTCCCCTGTTCCATGCTAAACAGTGCCCATTTCAGTCAACTGCTGTAAACCATTAAGATGAGTATCACTTCATGTCTATTTTTCAAAGAAGCTTAGATTCAGACTGAATGATTCAGGAGTAGACTTTGCATACTTGTTTGCTGTGAAATGCCTTGGAAATTGTCTAAACCACAGGCATTTCAGAGCAGTGAAGCTACATCAAAATACCCTATTCTAGCTCTTCAAGAATACTCCTAAATGTCAGTGTGTTATCTGCATTTATTATGTGAGAAGATACACTCCCAAGTGATGAAAAATTAGCTTCATGCCAGGGGAATGTCGCACTGAGCTTTGTTAAATGCACTTTTATGTTTAAAGCATATTTCCAACGTTAACACTTCAAATTGCTTCGTAAAGAATAAAACATTATGGTTAGAAATACAGAGTAAGCACAAGGGTTTAAAAAAGCAAATTACATACTCTAAAAAGCATGAGTAGATGGTAGTGTTCTCTTCCCTCCTACTGGTGTAAAGGAAGAACTCTTTCTTTGATATTTTCAGTGTTACACCACTTAAAAGTTAATACAACTGAAATAAAATACTACTTTTGAAATTGGTATGAGGCCAAATTTAGATGGTGAAGAATTTGGATTTAAATTCAGTAACATGAGCCAGACCCCTTCTTCCACTGGACAGTTTTACTAGTTAGAGGGTGTGCACAGTTCAAGAGAACAATGTAATTTGGAAAGATGATTATGAAAATGCCCATTTTTGAGGACTGTAGTACAGCTGGATTTCAGCTTTAGGAACTATTACCACTTCTGGTTAGGTATAGAAACTTACAGGATACCACAACAGTTTCAGTGCTTAATCATTATGCAGACAATAATCATACTGCATCTCCAATATGACATAGGGCATCTTAAAATACTATTGTCTGATGGGCTGAATCATTGTTCCTAGCTACGAAAAGGACTGAGGTTCCAGGAACTCAGTTCAATGGTAGTCTGATCTAAGGATTATCACCAGGGATTACTAGGATATGAACAGAAGAAAAATGGTAGTTATCTTAGTAAATCTAAATAAGAATAAATATGTGTGAGTAAATAAGTAAATATGTAAAAGTATATAAATAATTAAAAATGAATGCCAAAATAAAGATGATAAGAACATTTTGGATGGAGTATGAGTATTTAGATGTTGTATTAGTGCTGATCACTGCAATGATCAGCAATACAAACTTTAAGAAGGTCAATAATATTATGTTAATGGTATTTTTCATTTCTACAGTAAAAAAATGTAATATGCAGAAGATTAGTGCCCCATTTGTCCAGTTCTTGAAGTACTATATCTAGAAGTACCATGAATAGGAATGGGTTTTCTTAGTTGTTTCCTTATACTCACCAAAAAATCCCCAAAGGGACAAGAATAATAATAAAAAAAAGGAGACTTTTAATGTGCTGGGATTTGCTTTCACCAATAAAATTTTCCTTCACTTGTTATAATATTAGTCTGCTTTTCATCAATGGTCCACTCTGGCCTCTAATTGGGAGACATGGAGACACACCATCCATAACGCTGCTGATTCCTTTGAGAACACATGCAGAATCAGTCTCGAGGAGAAAAGACAACGCAGAAAGAACCGTGCCTCACCAACACCGCCTATGGAGACTTTCTGCTGTGCCTTTTGCAACTGGACTTGCCTACCTCACATTGGCCTCTTTAGCCATCAGTGCGCTTGCAGCAAGCGTGGGTAGAGCCCTTCCCAAATCTTCATTCGCGAAGCCCAGCCATGATGATGAGTCTGCTGTTTATGCTATACTTAACATGTAAAAATGGCCAAACGTAGTGGGGAAGAAGTGTTAGTAACCTCTCACAGAGCCACCTTAAAGCAACCTCTTATTTCACTGCCAGTCCAAGACTTTTTGCTCTTTTTCCTTCCTCTCATAACTCATTTATTACCTTTCAGTTCATTGTTAGCCTATGTACATAAGCCTGTGATGCCTCACATTTAAAAAAAATAAAAAGAAAATTTTTATAGTACAGCAGCATATTAATTTTTTCCTCATTTGCATTGCAAATTTACTGTTACTGGAAGTGCTTTTTCACTGTATTCAAATGCTCAAATGCTGACAGAAACAGCATGAAGCTTTTTTTTTTTTCTTCTTGGAAACAGGAGGCAGTATGCTCCACTCTAGTTAGTTTCTGCAGTCCTTATTTTCTGCATTCACCCTGTCATGTTTAATCCAGAGATGTCCTGTTCTTGTCTCATGGTGGATAGGACCAAATTAATTTATTGCCTCCCCATTTTACTTAATGTGGTAACATTCAGCCCTATTAAAAGGATTTTTTTCCTTATAAAGCTGCACATTTGGGAGAAATTTATTGCAAGTTAATTTGCCTTCTCTTTTAGGGAAATGTATTTCTGAGTGTCCCATTTCATCTTGTCGATTGCTTATTTATAAGTGCATATAATCTGTTTCCTGGTCACAACTGTATTTGCTTTTGTTAATGCATTCCATTATTATGTTTGTATTAGTTTTCCTTTCCCAAAATATGTCTCTGGATTTCATAGGACTAATCAATTTTTCTTTCTTCAGGCTAATGTTAGTTTTGCAGTCTTTATCCATGTTGAACATATAGACCTATTTTCTCAGCAGAATAAAAGCTATGGAGCCTAGGCAACAGTAGTCATTGTCTCTCCAACTTGTTGTGTCTTCTGACAATTTATTTTTTTACACTTGATTTCTTTGTAGACTGCATTAGGCAAAAATTATTTTTCTCCAAAATTCAATATGGATGCACATGTTCCTGTTCTATTTGATCGCACATTATTGAAGTATGTAGAGTGCAACTGATAACCAAAGTAAAAAAACAAATAATGAAGTGAGTGTTAGAAGCAAAACAAATGTATTCCATTTTCTGCATCCCTCCAAAACGCCTGCTTCTAAGGACCTAAAATGGAGTGATGCAATCCCAGCTAGGGAGTAGTTGACTCAATATTTCATCTTCATCCTCAGTTATTTTTAACTATATTTTAATAATGCACTGCAGCTTTTTTCTTTCCTCTATTGTATCAGAACCCAGGTGAAGGTAAATCTAAGTGCCGTTTGCTTTTTAAAAACATCCAACCATGTTTTATTTCTTGAGACTTCCTTCCAGGTGGTACTCATCATGGGGCACTCGGGGTCAAGAGCTGGGCCCTTATGCATCACCATGTTTCAGCACTAACGGGTCAGGGCAAAGCTTTGATGGAAAAATCTCTGTAAGGATATCTTTCTGTCTCTCTGGCTACCAGGAGCACAGGTTCCCTGATTAGACAGGAGAAATAGATGCATTATTAGCTGTCTGTCCTTGCTATGTAACATGGGACCGTGTTTGGATAATGCTAAAAGAAGGTGAAAGAAATATGGGATAGGAAGACTGACACTGATAACGGCCCATACTCCCTTCCAGTAAATCTAGTTGTTACTGCAGTCTGTGACTAGACACACTCTCATACAGAACAAAAGCTGTAAGACCAGGAGCTGTCGGTTGTTACGTGGTTACTAGTTGTCCATGGAAAACTATTTAAGAACAGTTCATAGCTTCAAATAATCACCATCACTTGGTTAGGTAAACATTCAGGTGATCATTCAGACAGGGTCTTTTTCTTCCCATCTTTATTCCCCCTATGTCCTAGAAAATGTTCTTGAGTTGCAGTCATGCTGCACAAGCTCTGGTTGTGGACACTGCTGGAAATCTGGTTGCACTGTGCAGAGCAGGCAGCTCCCCCACTGCCTTCTGAAAACAGAAAGACTAACACCATCAAAGAGAGGTTCTCTCAAGAAATCCTGTCAATTGGTCCACCAATGCAGTTTTCTGTGTACAATTCAAAGCATTTAGACCTTGTGGCAGAATTATGGTAATTGCATAAAATGAGAGTTCACAGGTTTCATTTCATCGCTGCAGATACTAGTGGGTCAGAAACTAAATATTATTATGACTAACTGACCTTACTGAATCAAAATGAAAGACCCATAAAAATTGATTTTTTAAAGTCAAACAGTTTGATTTTTCTTCATTTCTCATTTATATCTAGGAACTTCATTTATTCATAGTTCTAAATACACAGAAGATCTAAGTCACCTCAGTAAAAGACATTGAGCTGATAAGATTTTATATCAAAATTCACCCCTCATAGATCCATTTATTGAATCACAGAGGATGAGATTTAGCATACAGATCCACCCCAGTAGGAAGGGAAAGCTGTTTTAGAAAAATCATGGTATATATAGAAGTAGTAGAAAGTGGGATATCGTTTGTTTTAATAGTTATTTATCAAGATGATTGCTGCAAAGACACTCAGATACTAATATGATTGTGCATTTGGCTACTATACAGTGACACAAGTGTTAATGTATGAAAGCACTCCCAAAGCCCTACACATTAGACAAGACAGAAGCCCAAACTGGTCTCTCAGGTTGCTATTTCAGTAAATGATGGCTCCTCAGTATTAACTGACTATAGACAGGACTTTGGAATATGAGGTAGTAGAAGGAACTTCCGGCCTTACAGCCATGATTCACATCTGTGGATATGGACAAGCTGCAAAGTATGGCATGTTGTCTGGTGATTTCATTTTTCAGCCTCTCCTCACAAGTTTATGTGAGGCACTAGGTTTCTGTAGCATTCCTAATTGCTTCACAAGTAAAGGTCATGGAGGGGTTGATGTAGAAGACTGTTAGGGCAAAGAGCTCTGCACCTAGAGGAAGGCACCCAGTTTCTATGGCAAGAATATTTTGTGTTCAAAACCCAGGCTGCTGTGGAATAAGGCCTCAGAAAAATGCTCATGCAGTGGAGTTTTAAGCAGTCCCTCAAGTACTGTTCACCTGAAAAAGCCTGTAGCCATCTCGAACGACTGATACATAAAATTTCAGCTACAAAGTTAAAGCTAGTCTGAGTAAGTTTTGCAAACCTGTATTTCAAATGGAAACTATTCAAATGTACATAAACTTGTTTGCTGAATTTGTGGAATATTTTCTCCCCTTTTAAAAATATATTCTGAATGAAAGCTAAACAAAGTCAGCAACCGGGAACAAGTTTTGAGAAATTTCAGAAAGTCTTTTTATAACAACTTTGATAAGAAGCATAAAGGATAACTGTGTGACTATTTTAAATGTAAAGTATATAAGATAACTTCATCCCTGCCCATTCCTTCCTCCCAAAAGTAGGCCCACACCCCCAAAAAAACCCTCTAGGCTACCATTAAAGTTTTCAGCAATTTTAAGTCAATTTTAAGAGGAAACTTTATTAAAACAAAAATTTCAGAATGATAAGAATATATGACAGAGCAAAACAAACGGACACATCAAAACCACTACAGGACAGCTGTACAAAGTGTTTTGTTTTATTTTTTCACCTGCTGAGAAATAAGACTTTTTTAAAGGTCTAGCATTACTTGGAAACACTGTATGTGGAAGATGAATCATTGCTGGAACCATATTGTACATAACAGCCAGATACTCAAAATGCAAACTGAGTGTCATCGAATTATTTTAAAAGACTGTAAAAGTTGTTTAAGTCTGTTGAGTCTGTTAAATTGCTTAATAATTCTCACTGCAAGTAGCAGAAACCCCATTACTTGAATTGGTTAAAGCTGGAGTGTAAAAACCATCTAGCGTACAATATCCTGTTGGGAACAATCTTACACCTACAAGGTATTGGACAAGATGACCTCAGAGGTCTTTCCATCCCTTAATTTTTTGTCTCAATGAATAAACATGAACCTAATCAGAATAGGTATACTGTTTATCTAAGCAATAACGTTCAGTTAACTGAAACACACAAGGGAATTGACTACTCTTATGCAGCTGATTAAAAAAGATCAGAGAGCTTTAAAATAGGCTTTGGATTTTTAATTTGCAGACCTCAGTATGCATTTGTACTGTAACCTGTAAATGACCTTGGACCTATGAAACAAACCTTTAGATAAGAGGGTTTTTATAAGAAAACAGTTTGTGAAACATGAAGACTACAGATTTCCACTCTAAGATTACATTTAAAATAATGTGCTATAATTTTTCAGACACACAGGCTTAAAGAAAGTAATTTCACAGAGAAAGAAAGAAAATGCAAACATCATCTTATATCAAGAACAGCTTAGACTACATGGTATTGCTGGGTATTTTCTTCAGATAAATCTAATTTGTTTATGAATGTAAAGGTATCATTTGCATCACTATTAATTTTGACCTTTTCTTACTTGTATGCAGTTGTTGATTCCATGTCCCACATAGTTTCTTCTTCCCCACCATAGTATTCAAACCTTAGAAGTAATTCAAGCAATTTCATTACAGCTGTGATGTTACATTGGTGGTTTCTGTATTTACGGTTTTAAGAGAGCACATTCCTTCTCATAAAAACTTTGCCAATACAAGCTAGAACACAAGAATACTTTTATAACAAAGCAAGCAGGAGGTTACAGATCTGGTCAGTTCAACTGTGCTCCATGTAGATGAAAGCTTACTGGTATTATTAGGTCTGTACAAAGTTTGACTTTGAAACCCTAGGAATGAGCTCCTTTTGAATTGTAGGCTTTGTTTGTTCACTTTTTCTTGCTTTACGTTGAAAAAACAATAGCACTAGGTCTAGGGGTATAAGGTAAACTCTCCCTGAGCAAGAAAGAAGAAAAGTGCCAACTGCTAATGGTGGAAAAATAAGAAAGCAAGCATCTGGACATCCCAATCCGTGGGTGAGCTTGCACAGCAAGTGAGGGGGGGGGTAACAGCAAACCCTGCCACAGGTCTCTTGGTTTATCAGCCACATGTGTTGTAGAGACTCATTGCCATAAAATGCTACCACGCAATTCTACTCTATTATTCAGACATCTTTCAGGTTGTAATTGTGTTTGATATCCAAATATACTGGCATTGCTTCAAATCGTAAATTGTATCATGGCCCTTTTGACAGCAATTCACACTGTCCTACTTGAGACAGCTCTGTATCTGGAATGGGACCATCCAGGTGGAACAAAATTTTTAGAGCATGTACAGTATTATGATCTGGCCTTTGGAACTGAAGAGATTTTAGACAAGTTAATTTATATATGAAACAACAGCTATTGCAGTGCAGAAGGCATTTGGTTTGGGATCAGCAGATTTTCACTCCGATAATTTTGGATTTTTTTTTTAATCAAGAGCTTCACGTGTTTTTTTTCATACACTATTTTTCCACTTGAAAAGTAATTTTTTAATATATGTTCTTGATTTTTTCTTTATTAGTGAACTTTGAACCCAGCTTCTTTTTCTCACTTTATTCAGTTTTCCATATCTTCCCTTATCTTTACCTTTCCCCCATCACCATACAGATTTCCATTTTTCTTTATTACCTTATTTTTGTTTCACTGTTTATTTCACTTTTTTCCAAAGAGAATATGTAACATTTATTATATTTGAGTAAAATGAATGTATACAATTAAAAGTCTTAGCAGAGATGATTAGAAAGAAAAACAAAGTTATAGTTGAAGAATAAAAGTTGAAGAAAATGTACCTTTGGAAAAAAAAACTTACATCAAGAGATTGGAAGAGAATGAAGCTCCTATAAAAATATAAAAAAGCCCCAATTGTTGCCATAAAGATTATAAAAATTAACTTGAAAATACTTAACAAGGCAAAATAAGTTCAACTCAAAGCCACATAAATTTGCCTAGAAGTCACGTCTCTCCTGTATTTTCTGATAAAAAACTACATAAAAATAAGAAATATGTGAAAGTTTAATCAAAGAGAAGATATTACACACAAAAAAAGGATGAAAGAAAAAAAACCTGAAAATTACTTCAATAAGTTCTTTCAGACATATTGGCTAATGGACAGGGGAAAAAATATCCCACACTACTTTGTCAACTGTTTGAAGTTCTCAAGACATTGACAATTTGTGGTGCTAAACAATGAGATGTTCTACCTGGATAATTCATGTACTTCCATGGGATAAAATCCAAAGTTAAATTACTGAACATTTTGCAAATTAGTTTGTCAATCATTTAAAATGATACAGCGGATGAGGTTATATATTGTATATAGAAATAAATGTATAATTATCCAATAATATTGACTTTCAAGTGTTTTGTTTTATACATGCAGATTTTAACTGAGAGTTTTGGAGAGCAATATAAGAGTATGCTAATCTCTGTAGAGGTACCGGAAGACCCAAAGATAAGGTGACAGCTCTAAAGTTTCTATTTCTCAATTTCCATAAAGCTGTTCAAATGCTGTAACTGTAAACATGTAATTCCAAAGCAAAACACAAAACTCTTATGTACTTAAACTCATATTGCCCCTGGTATGGATTTTACCATTTGCCTAGATGCTTTGCAAATAAAATGTCCTGCCACTTAGAAGGCAGAGTGATTTCAATATCTTAGGAAGGCTCATAAAATCTTTTTCCAGTATAGTCTAAGGACTACAAGATAACCTATTATTCTAGCTATTGTGAAAATTCACATGAATATGTAATAAAAAGAGCTTGTAATTAGTGAAAACATAATTCTTAGAACTGGTAGTGAAAACATAATTCTTAGGACTGGCTCACTGCAGGAATTTCTGACTGTAGAGTTACTTGTATTTTTGAATAAAAATAAATTATAAAGAAAGGAACACAAACCGTGAAGTACAAGAATCACAGAGTATTCTGTAAGAGACCCACAAGTATATCAAAGTCCAACTCCTGGCTCTGCACAGGACCATCCCCAAGAGTCACACCATGGGCCCAAGACCATTGCCCAAACGCTTCTTGAACTCTGTCAGGCTTGGTGCTGTGACCACTTTTGGGGGAGCCTGTTCCAGTGTCCAGCCACCCTCTGGGTGAAAAACCTTTTTCTAATATCCAGCCTAAACCTCCCCTGACACAACTTCAGGCCATTCCCTGTCAGTGGTCACCAGGGAAGAGATCGATGCCTGCCCCACCTCTTCCCCTCATGAGGAATTTGTAGACTGCAATGCAGGGCCTCCCTGCATTCAAAGGAGTCAACAGCTCCTCCCAGTTTTGTATCCTCTGCAAACTTACTTAATATCCCACACCTTTTATCTTTTACTGTGTTGTGCTGAACATTTTCACACGACAAACAACTGTGAAATAAAATAAGGGATTACCAGTACATATGAAAATTTGCATGGTAATGGATATGTACAGTATTCCTCTACCTCCAGTTTAACCACTGCACAGAATATAATTTTGTGACAGCAAGGAAAGTTATGATAAATACTTCAATAATAGAAATATTTTATAAGCAGAAAAATAAAAAATATTTAGCAAATAAGCAGCAAAACTAAAGAAAGAATTTGAGAGGTGAATCAGTCTACCATAATTACTGCAGAACATTCAATTTGTTTTACTACTTCTAGTTTTCAGCTATTTAGATAAATAAATTATGCATCAAAAAGTCAATTCAACGTCTAATTTACTCAGTGAATTTAAGCAAACAATGATCAGCTACATTGTTTTTTTGAGTCTTTTCAGACCATTAGAATTTACCCAACTCTATATCAAGTTACGGTTCTTTGTAGAAGTCAACTCTTGATGGGGAGGTATGGGAGGAGTACAATTAGGTCTCATTAGCATGATGTCCCACTATTGATGATTAATATTCATACAAAACCACAGTTCAAAAACCATTTGTGGTGGGGATTTATTTTTCCTAGAAGTATAAGGCATATCCGGGGAGGTTTCACTGCCAAACTGCCACAGACTAAAATCATGACTCAGAAAAATTTAGAATGAGAGTACATAAAAACCCTATATTTTCCAATGTTTGCAGTATTTTATCACTGCTCAGTTTTCCTGAGCATGACATTCTATTCTTATTACTCTTATGTTGTCTGTCAGTTTGTGGTATCTGTCTCTCATGCTCTCCCCTCAGAGCATGTGCCACTAAAAGCTTTTATTAATAGTCAGATTGGTGGCACACTGGAATGTAAGAAACCAAAGCTTTTAAATCTGCATTAGGAGTCAAACCAAAACTTGAGGTGCTGAAATGATAGGTGAAATTATAGCAGTCACATATATTTATGTCTTCCTCTGATGGACAACCTTAATATCAGGTGCAGAACTTATTGGAGTGCCCTATTGAGTGATGCTTCAAAGCAAAATGAATCCCTCCATCTGACAATGATACAGATAACTGCTCTTAAGCTAGATTCCTTTTATAGTCATCAGAGATCAATATGGCCTACTGTATTTGAGTCACGATTTCATCAAAGATCAGCTGCCTAAAATAGGACTGTAACTGTCCCAAAAAATCTGCCATGTGTCTATTAGCTAAAAGGAAGCTCAGAAAAATTAGCCAGTTTAGCTACTTTCAGCTGAGTTAAATACATTGAGAGTCATTTTTATCTTAAGAAACAAAGACTTGTGCTTGTTTTGGTTTTGCATCGGGTTTAATGCCAATCCCTTCAGTTAAAACATTCATTGTAATGAAACCACTGCAAACTACTCTTTCCAATTCATAGGCTCCTTTTCCCCCTTTCTTATTTCTCCAAGGAGCAAGGAAATGCAGCACCCGTGGTGCATGTTTGGGTTTTTTTCCTATCTAGACACATCCCTCCTTTGTTTTTTATACATCAGTTCCACTTACTCTCTTCATCAATATTTGCAGACAGTTGCAAATATTTCTCTGATAATTTTTGTATGTATTTCCAGAAATTTCTGCCAAATAGGAAGCCCTCGGTTTTTGCTTATACCCTTTAATTCATTAGATATGAAAAGTGACAAAATTAGTGTATTTGTGAATGGGGGAGAACAGTGTCTGTCAGTAACATCCACTTCCCCACACCTGAGCAGTCCCTCACAATATTCTTGGAAACAAAATAAGTCAGGATAGTCTAGAACAGTGAAAAAGCAAATGAGTAAAATCTTGCCTGAACTACTGGTTTCTGAGGGTAGTGCTGAATGGGTCATACACCAGTAACTAGTAGTCAGTACTCCACAGGGTCCATCCTGGGACAGGTCCCTTTTACCAACTCTGTTGATGACCTGGACGAGGTTAGAGAGTACATACAGGTCAAGTTTACAGATGACAGGTTGGTGAAGTCAGTCAATACATCGGAAGGCAGAACTTGTTGCTAGGGAAACTTGTGGACACCACTAGACGACCAACATGATCCATGCAATGCCGTTTATTGTTGTGAAAACACCCCTTAAATAACCCAGATAGCATACACACTACACACACACTGAAAACCACCCCGTGACTGGTTAATGCGAATAACACACAACTCTATTGGTGTAAAATAAAGTCCTCGTGATCTCTCTCTGCGGCCACTGTTTTTCAATGTTCTGCTGCAGCTTCTGCAAGTTTACATTCCTCTCCTTGTTGATCTCCACAGAGGCCTCTTAAAAAGAGCTTTTCACTGCAGTCTTAAAGGCCTCGCAGCATAACTGCATCCAGAACACTGAGGTCGCTCACATGTCCATTCTCTGCAAGAAATTCCCCAACAAGAACTGTCATCCAGAGAAACCTAGACAGGCTGGAGCAGCAGGCCAACAGGAAACCCGTGATATTTAAAAAGCACAAAGCCAAGTGCTGCCCAGCGCGAGGACACAGGCTTGGCATGTTTGATTAAGGGTAGCTCTGTGGGAAGGGACCAGAGCCTTGTCAGACAAGCCGAGCATAAGCCAGCAGTGTGCCCTGGCTGCAGGGACGGTGTGGATATGCTGTTCACAGGGGCAAAGCCAGGACAGCAGTGGGGGGCACTAACTCCCTTCACTCAGCACTTGCACTTCATCCTAAGTACTGCATCCAGTCCTCAACCCCCTGGTACAGGAAGGACATTAGTGAGTTGAGTTTAATGGAGAGCCGCCTGGCTGATTTACAGAAAGATTCACAGCGTTGAACTGAAACTGGTAGGTTCTGGTTGGATATAAGGAGACAAGTTTACCCTGAGGACAGTGAAGCAGCAGAGCAGAGCCCAGAGAGGCTGGGCAGTCTCTGTCCTTGGAGTCACTAAGTCCAGATTGAATGTCACTGACCAGCCTGGTCTGACTGCATAGCTGACCCTGCTTTTATACAGCAGGTTGGATTAGAGACCTCCTGAGGTCCCTTTGAACCCAAATGATCTTATATGATACTGTCCAATGATCCTATAACACTATTACCATATTCAATTTCTAAAAGTGCTTCCATTTTCCCCTACCAAGCCCTGCTGAAAAAAAACCCCAATCCCAAAACATCAGTGACACCAGTAAAGCTTAATCACCTTCTAGAACCATCAGGCCCTGAAGTGTCTTTTCTACTGTGTTGGTATTTCAATACCATCCTCTTCAGATGTAAATGTTTTCCTGAAATAACTTCTCATCAATTCTTAAAACAGGTAGATTATACCACCAGCAACCTCATCCAGGTTTATATTGCATTTCTCCAAAGGTCAGCAAAGTATTTTAGCTATCACCTGGCATTATTCCTACACAGACACCTATTTCCTGCTCCTGACTCATATTCAGATTCTTGCAAAGTACTGAGGATGTCACAGCTTTGTGCTGCATGCACTCATCCATAAAATAAAGAAACCTTGATTTCTTTCCTTTTTATTTTTTTTTTATTTTGCAGTTAATAAAAAACTTTACAAAGCTTAACTATTGTAGTCATGCATTGCTAAGCATGAAATAATTCTAGGTTTGTAATTCCAAAACAGACTCTCCCGGTATTTAAACCAACTAAATTCCTATGGGAATTTTACTGTCTCATTCCATGGGAAAACCGAATAGTTTTAGGGGAAATAAGACTTGAGAAAGCTGAACATTTAAACAGTGGTAGGTGTATGAAATGTCTGAAGAATTTGTAATATTAAATTTCCGACAGGAATTGATTAATAGAGGAGCAAGTGGTGAAAGGAGTATGATTAATAGTTTCACATGACTAATTCATTACATTGTGTATGATGTTGTTACGTATTGCCTTGCAGGTTCTTTTGGAATATAGGCACATTTTTAATTCTGAAGAAAATGCTGTGCCATGCAGTTTTCTGCATACCAGCTGTGACAAGTACTGCCTTGTACTTGGGAACATTTACTTTGCTTCAGCCTCTTAGAGTGATGATGCTGAAACACAATTACTTCCCAGGAGTATTCCATTGCAACTTCTGAAAAATATTATGTCAGCATACCATGCGCTAACATGTTTTACTCAAGAGCCAACATGTATGTGCAGTAGAGGAGCATACACTAACAAAATACCAGGCCAACAAGTTCCATTTTATTCCAAATTCAACCACACAAAGCTTCCCAGGGGTTATTTCCCGGCAGCCACAGTAAGGAGTAGGGCACTAGAGACGCAGCATATGTGTACATTTCGTTTACCTGGCAACTTTGTATACCTAACCATTTGCAACTGAGAGATAGAATTTTATATAAATTCTTCAAATATTTAGAAGCCAAATAGAAGTCTCTTCAAACCAAAACATTTTCTTCTCTGGATGACTTTGGAACTTTATCTATAGTTTGGGGTTTTTTTCATGAATTTAAACCCAGAAGGCCTAAATACTGTAGAATTTATGAGAAGCATCCACCATCATTACATTTTCTATTTAAGGAGAAATTGAGATTTTTTTTTAAGGAGAAATTAAGATTTTTTTAGCCAGGTTCTTTTACTTTTTTAAAAGCTGTGCATTTATATTTTGCAAATACCTCATTCTTTGTTTTCAGATTGAAAGACATTCAGACTATGTTTGTGAATCTGAAGGTGAATGGTTCAAAGTAATTGATAAAATATTAATGAGGCTGAATAATAATTGGAAATTATTTGACATTAGTTGACTAGGTGCTCTATAAATCAGAATCTTATGACTGAATAAAGTTTCGTGAATTTAAGACAAATCACTGTTGCTCATGGTGAAACAAAGAACTAATAATCTCAGTACAAGTATGTAATGTGAGTGCAGTGTGAATGAAGTTATAAACTAGGAAGGTGAGGGGTTGGGTATGAAATCAGTAAAGGAAGCAAAGGACGTTATAGAAATAAAT
>VWZG01000228.1:94568-108875 GCA_013396735.1 Grallaria varia
GTTTGCAAGTTGAAAAGAGAGATGATGTCATTTCAGAGTATGGATATGCAACTGCAATTCATATGTTGGGAAATCGCTTCCAGATTCCTTGCATCCCAACAGCCTGCTTCCAAAGGGAGGTTTGAGCAGAAATACTGAGGTTCAACAGAATCTGGCACAGTAAGCAAGTTTCAAATGGAGGAGAGCTGGAGTTTTGCATACATATTAAAACGTAAATGAGGGAATCGGTGTGGTAGCAGCTTGTCAGCCTGATTTTGAACCTGGGTGAAATATTAAATCTTTGACACTAGGCTATTAATAGTGAATTAATTCAAGTGCTAAAGAATTAAAGGATTTAAACAAAATTAATGCCAGTCAAGAGGAGAAAATCACAATATTATTTTTGATACAGATATACCTAACAAGTTTAACATGATTTATTTCCTGTTATTTATTTAGAGCCTTAATTATCAACTCATTGTTGCATAATATTTCAATTAAAAACCCATGCAAAAAAAGGAAAGTGACACATAAGAAGTAGATTAAAAACCTGATAAATATTTCCTTGAGCTTCCTGTAGCAAGGATTAATAATCAAAGAGGGTGTGTTGCTAGCAGGATTTCAGAGAACAGTTCTAAACCCATTATTACTTAACATTTTATCAAAGACCTGAAGTGAAATACAAATTTGTTCCTGATAACATTTATAAACGACACAAGAAATAAGGAAATTAATCTAATTAAGAGGAAAGATCAGTAGTCTAAAGTGATCTGGGCTGCTTGATAAATTGGGCATAACCTAGTAAAATGAATGACAGCATAGCTAACAGAAAGGTTATACAAATCATGGAGGTCAAGACTCTCTACAGCAGAAATTTTCTGAAAAGGTTTTGAGCAGTAAATAGTACAATTAGTGTTCTGTGTATTGCACGGCAATTGAAGAGCATTTCTTCAAGATTTACCATTAATCCAAAGAAGAAATTTGCTTTATTGCTTTGTGTTGCCTATGTGATTTAGCTTTTACCTTCAATGCATTTTCTGCCTTGTATTCTACTGCCTGATGCTGTACAGAACAGCTGAATGACCATAACTACCAGACTGTGGATTATGCCTTCATGAAGATTTATGTTTGTGTAAAAATGCCTTGTTCTCAAATACCAAGAAAAACAAAGTCGCAGTGTCTGTTCACTGTCACTCTGGATGGTCTACCCAATTAAATGTTTGAAATATGAAGTATAAGAAACCAAGCAAATAAAAACCAAACAAAACCCACAAAAACCAACCAACCAAATAAAAAACCAACCAACCAAACCCCCTCACACCCCTGTAAAAATCCAAAATATATTACCAATACTCATGTTAGGAGTTCTTAGGAACAAAGATTAGGTTATAGTTTTAGTCTGAACTCCTCAGACTGAGTCCCGTTATCTGAGTTCCATCATTGCATTATTTTTCCACATATCCAACTATCGAGTCACACAGTGTGGTAACAGTGGCAATTTCTCATATCGACAGTCTCAAATGCCCATTTTGCACACATGCAGGGTAAAGGACAGCTGGAAGTAAGTCTGACTAGAGCTGGAATGCATAGCAACATTGCTATCAGAAGAGTCTCATTCCCTGAGATCACTACAAACAAGAAATCTTTGAGGAAATTTACTTAGAATTCACCTGATAAGATTTGAAGTATATAAGCATGTGCCTATCAAATAAAACTTTCCAAATCACTCACAATACACGGTTCGAAGGCACCTCAGGAGCTACACTTTACATTTTGCAAGTCACGTGGAATGTTCACTATATATTCTATTTATCTTTGGAGACCTATTTGTGTAAAACCAGCAGTTGTATAGCTGCCGTTACTGATTAGATTCACCATGCAATATACCTTGTGCAGTAGCTTATTTCTAACATTCAGAATCAAACAATCTGCCATTTTTTGCAATCCCTTTCCATAGCAATATTTACCTCCTCAGTTTTGAGGACAGACCATTAGTTGTTATTAATATACAAAGAGTCAATTTACTTTGAAGTAGACTCTAAATCACAGTTTCCTCAAGACCCAAAAAGAAGGGATAAATTTTGAGCTATCATGCTTACTACTATCTCAGTAATCAGATTTCTTTAGTGTATTAAAATTGGATTAATGTAACAGCAGTGAAAGTTTCATACATATGCTACCTGCACATGTATAACTTGTTTCCCATTCTAGAAAATATTCATCTTTTGCATGGGCTAGAGCACAAACACAAGTAACCAGGATACTAAGCAGCAGAACACATCTGTTTTGTCTAAATTAAAAAGTCCAGCTCAACACTCACACTTTCCCACATCAGATTTCACCATGAAGAACATAATCATAAGCAGTCTGATGAAATGTTTGTGTAGTTCAATCTTTTCTCTCCTACCTTGTCAAACAGAAGATGAATAGGAAACAATGAGAACACACACATTTAAAGACAATTCCCCAGAATAATCTGTATTTTCCAGTAATTTGCGGCTAAGACTTCAAGTTAAAAAAGGGAGATCCACAATTCCCTTCCTTTATTTTCCTAATAATTTTTCAGACCCCTGAGGCAGGAAGTTTCTCTTCATAAAATCATATTAACTATATTTCATTAGCCCTGCAAAAACGACAGAATCACTGGTCTGTAGTTGCCCAGATCACCTTTGAAACCTTAAATAACCCCACACTGGTACCACTTCTGCCACTTCCTGGCCTCTAATACTACAGTAGCTTTAAGATGGAGATAGCCAAACTATGAATTGTGATAAACAGTTTCATTTGAGTACTTTTAGAATTCTGTGGCAAATATCATCTGATCATCAAAATTTCTGTTTGTATTTTCTCTGCATGTCCCATGCAGTTTCTACTAAACAATTTAACAGATTCCCTGACAGACTAAACCTCCTCTTTTTATGCCTTCTTTTTCAATTAGCTCTACACACTCTTTGCCAGCTTTTCTCCATGTGAGGTATTTGGAAAACATTTGTGACTGCATTTTATGTTTAAAAAAAAAAAAATTCCTTAGACAATTTGAGGGTTGGTTAAATGTGTATTTTGCACATAGCTTCCTAGAATTTCTGATCCTTTCTATTTGCCCTTTTATTTGATTTATATCAAAGCACAACAAATTTAAAGGCAAATTGCACACCCAGAGCTAGCACTTCAAATAAGAATTTCAAGCTCCTTAGTATTTCCTACTGCATGTCGACACTTTCTTAATATTTCATTGAGACTTTCCCTGAAAAAAACCCAAACCAAACATTCAAAGAAGCCCAAACTTATATTTGTTTTCCTTTCAAATCTGTATTATTCAGTGAATCAAGTCAACAATTGTGGGAATTTTGTTATAATAACATGCTTAAGACAAATTAATAGATCATTAACTGTGATCAAAAGAGACAAGGAAGATATGACTGCTCTCATCTGGGATGTTGGGTTTTTAAACAAGCTTGCTTAGATTCTTTCATGGATCTTTCTTGGCTTAAAGGACAAATACTCTAGATATCAAAACTTCATAACAAGTTTCCAAAGGGTTTCCCAATTAGCTCATATTTCAGAATAAATCTTCACCTGTGTAATAATTTTATGGGGCTAAATCCCAGATGGAAATATCCCGGGCACAGAACAATGCTGTGCTTTGTTTTTATACTGCTCTCCATATCTCAGTTTTTCTGCATTACACAGCACAAAGCCACAAACTATATTAGTTTAGTTGTGCTTACCTGATGTGTCTCCATAGGCAGCTCATCTTTGCAGCACAGACACTCCTGCCATGTTGTTAGTGTCTTTTTGGTTCGTACTAGGCAATATCAGCATCACAGGCCAATTTTATGCTCACAGACCACAGGCCCAGTACAAAAAATACAAAAGGTCCCTACTGAAAATGAAAATGCAATCGCTTCATTCTGAGCACAGACAATACCCCTTGCCACAGGTACCATGGCTAGAGCTGGCAGATCAGACTGCTACTTCTGCTCTCAGAGGCATCATCGCATCTGTCAGAGCTGCTCCGTATTAGCCATACAGTCAGAGTTTGGTAAAGAGGAAGCAGTGCAGCTGCATAACAGGAGCACATCATGTAACACAGGAGCTACACATCAGGCAATGCCATCCTTATTCTTTGGCAAACACCAACATGCCAAGAGAAGCAAAACAAAGAAACCACAGAAGAAAGGAAGCATCTTTAGGGAAACACAACTTCCTGGAAGCCAAGCATTGATGAGAGGGCTGAAATCTTGGGAAGGTATAGAACACTGACCATTTATACTCTATTTCAGGATTTCATTACATACATTGTTCTACACAGAGAATACCTGAGATTTTACAGTACAGATTTATCTTTAATTTAAAAACTCATCTAAAATCTCTTAAGGTAAGAATCTCCATTTGTCAGTGAATGTGTTAAAATAGAGGTGTTATAATAACATCATCATATTCAAAATTCTTTTTCTTTTTTTCTTCTTTTTTTTTGTAAGTTTAGAGACCAAAAAGGAAAAAAACCCAAAACACTACCACCAAAAAAAACCCCAAATCCCACAAAATTTCAAACTTGTTTAATGTCTTAAAAAAAAAAAAAAGAAAACATTTGTGAGCAGAGTATTTTAATTCTCCTAGGGGAACCATAATACACTTTTTTCAGTAAAAGCAGGGAGACTTTTTTTGTTTTGTTTAAGAAAATCAAACTGTCACAGACAATCCACAACAAAGCCATCATCACCCCTGGACACAGGACTCTGTAAAAATACTCCAGTTCTGAAAGAGGAAAAGTTATATCCCCATTTCTGTTCACCTTAAGTATTTGACCTGCGGCTTATCATGCAGCACAGTTATACACAGTTCTGGATTACTCAGTAGTTTGGGGCATAGAACTTTAAGGCTTTTCTGTTTTGTACATTTATTTCATTATTTTATGAGCCAGCAATAGAATTTTTTCAGTTTATCAGTTAGGCCGCTGTCCTTAAAGAATCAAGTAATGTCTCATTGTTTCAAAAGAAAGGTAGGAAACTTCACTGGAGAGAGAAGAAAATTTAATTTCATGTCTTAGGAATTAGCAAAAGGCATTTTGAACTAATATTCCTCCTATTTTTCCATCCATTTGAATATACTGTAGAAGTATTGACAGCAACTCTTTCCTTCATTTGGTAGTGTTCATTTTTTGCAAAGCTATAGACAGAAAACTGAAACATACCATAAAAAGAAATAAACGAGCCTTTTAAGAAAGTCATGTTCCTTTTGTATATGTGCACATGTGTTTACTGCATCCCAGAATAATTCTGAGTTTACACTTTTGGCAAGGTACTTATATTATATATTGCTCCTGGAACTAGAGAAAATTAGATGCACAGCAGAAAGCAATAGAGAATTCTGACCTACACATTCAATTATTCATTTCAGAAACAGGTAGAAAGAGCCAAAAAAACAAAATAAAAGGAACCTTGATTTAAACCACAAAAGAGGATCAATGATAAATCAATAGCAGTGAAACAGTGGTGAACCGTCCATAATTGTAATTTAACTATTGTTCTAGAGAATTCTCTTCCCCTGAGAAGTGCTGTGTACACTCTTGATGTGTGAGGATGTAACTAAGCATCATTTTTCCCCCTAGCTTCATGTTACCAACAACTTCAGTGACTGGGAAAATTTTTGGTGTGTGGTCTGACTGCAGTCCAGGAGTCCAGATATTTAATTTCAGACATTTTACTAGCACTTAATGAGACCTATTTGTAGAGGTTCAAGAAAAAGTTAGAGATCGATGCTTCAGAAGACAGCTTTATAAAATCATTAGGTTCTCTGGTCCTAAACAGGACCTCACTGATTAGCTTCTAGCCTTAAATCAGTCTATCACCTGACTCTCTTTTATCACCATTAACATGCTCTTTTAAAAATCTCTGCAGTTAAGCTTCTTGAGTTTCGACTTTCCTGGTGTTTAATAGGTAAAATGTCAAGCTAATTCTTTACCTTTTAAGTGTTTTAAGGATGCATACGCTCATTGTGTAATTGTATATACCTAACAGAGATAAATATGTTTTAAATGAACAGTATATACCAAATAATATTTGTAGCAATATTAGTAGAACTGCTACATTGTTGTATGTACAGTAATTATCATTACAGATATATGTGATCACAACAGGTCACACCTGGAAAACAATTCTGGGAACACAAACATGTAAGAGAAAATCATTAATGTTTAGAGGAAGAATGCCTGGGGAGAGATTCCCCTTTAGAAGGGCAGGCAACAAACTGCATGAAAAAGATGGGAGATGTTACAGTTTTTGTTTGTTTCTGAAACACCCTTCACAAAAACATAGAAAACAATAGAAAATACAGGTTCATCACTTATTATAGCAGGGTGTATAACAGCAGATGAGAAGCCACAAGTAAACTTTTCTTTGAGAGGGTTTTCAGGTAGTAAGCAACAGTCAACAGCTGTGACATCCAAGTTCAGACAAACTGATAGTAGGGTCCCATATTTAATGTCTGAATTATTTATCATTCAAGAAACTACATTTCTACTGTACTTTTAGTTGTCACCTATAAAGGTTCTCTGCTCCCACAGAGATTCTTTACTGACCACCACAGTAAGTGTTACATTTACATTTAAATTGGTCTTCAGTTTTTGTAGTTTGAGTACTTTAGAGGAAGAAAATCCTAGGGCTCACATATTAAATTCTCAGTGGGTTTTTTTGAGGGGGAAAGTACAAACATAGTTTAAGCTCATTTTTGTGTGTGCCTGAAAGCAATTACCAATACCCTGAGTCTTCACCAAGGCATTTATAAAAGTATGTTATTCTTTAGCCAGTTAAGTACAATGGTTTGTCTATTGTCTTATTCTAAACCAGAACAAGGTCTTCTGCCTGAGTTCTGGCAGAGAAAAGCTGCTCGGCTTCTCAAGTCATTCAAAACATGGTTTTGTTCTGGGCAACAGATTACCTAGTTCCCTTGACTTGTAAATTGGAGGAGAAAGTTGTTTATAACCATAAAAAGATTTTTTTATAAGAAGCCAACATGCTCATTTTCTGAAAAAGATGGGATCCTGCCTAGCAGTTGGCATTAAATCTTCAGCAAAACACACACAGTCAGACAGGCAATCTATATTCCAATACTGATAGAAAACAATAGGTACCAATGAAATAAGTACTTTTATTTCTATAGAGTGTGTTTTCTTGCCTTACAAGTCAGTGTAGATTTACGTATCCAACTCAAATAATTCCCAGTTATTACTCTTTCTGGTTATTTTTCTCATGTTATCAAACAGCCAACTATATTAATTATGTACTATTAAAATGCTTTAATGCTTCTGTAGCACTCTACTTCATCCATCACATAACTATCTCTGGTCACAGGCGCTGAACCATCCTTGTAAACAATTTTTTTCTTTCTGTGTTTTTTGCCATGGTGTTCCTTATTGCCTTTCAAGCAAAATATATAAACACAGTAGCAACTCTCTAGGGGCAGTCAGGGCACACTGTTCTACACCTATCATTAATACAGTATTCATTTGTTCAACAATTCCAGGGAGAGGGGATGCATTAAATTAGTAAATATTATTTAGAAAGAATAATGCATTAATAATTTTAATACTTTAAAGGGAAAAGGATGGACAACTGCTTCTGCATGCAGATATTTCACTCCTACTTCTGTCACGGCATGCTATGACTCATGTACACTGCTGTAGTTAAGAAAAGAAATGTGTCTACTAAAAATAGTTCAACAGGGAAAAATGTAAATGTGGGAGATGAACAAAATATTGGGGTTCAGGAGAGAAACTTTTCAGTGAGAGTTGTTCCAGAACCCTTTTTGCAGGAGTGATTCCTGCTGTTATACTAATTGGTTATTGCTGATATCTGGAGATAAGGCTTAAAGCTTTTCTGGCATGTGTTTAAGTAGTTGTTGCTGTTACTTTGAATAGGAACCAAAGTTTTATGACTCTTTTGAGCTGTAATGAAGTTTCCACAATTTCTCAAAATTCTAGCTTTTGGCAGTCTTTCACTACTAATCTTATTCCTACTGGCGTATAGGTACCTGCATTATCTGAGTAAAGAGTAGATCCTCTGGCTGTAATATTTGTTGGTTACCTAATACAGTTTATTTTCATGCTAGACCTCACTTTCACTACTTCTGGCACTCAGGATATATGCTAGATTAGAGTTATTATATCAGCTCTTCACTGTTCCCGTAACTCCTTTTAAAAACATTGAGGGGAAATTTTAATTAAAAAAGCTTGCCTGGACAGAATACTGAAAAGCATGCTGTAGTATAACTAGGTAAAAACAGGAAAAAGAAATAAACACAACTAGAGCCCAAAGGTTGAGAGGGTAGTAATGACAGAGAATGATACATCTCTATTTTTTGCCAATGAGCTTGCAGTTAAATTAACACCCATAGCAATCATTTGAGGGTGGCAGGTTTGGTATGTCTGTGACATAGTAATGGAGTCTGTCTGTGCTGTAGCTTGATATTTTTGAGAGACATGTATGTGTTCTTGGAAGAGCAAGGGCAAATAATGGTGATCATAGAAACTCTTGATCTGTGTGCTCCAAGAGAAGCATTGTATTAAGAAAACTCTGGACCTGCATAACAGTGGGGCTGTAATAACGTAATGAAAGTAGCATGCAAAGCAAGTTGGTGTAATTTTTTTGGATACAAGTAAAGGGTTCTATACTGTTTCTGACAGGATCCTTCTGGACTAAGTGTCCAGCACACAGCTGGATAAACACATCATATAATGGGTGAACAATTGGCTCATGGGTTGAGCACAAAGGGCAATAGTGAATAGGGAACATCAGACTGATGACCTGTCACTAGTGGGGTTCCACAGGGCTCCATCTTGGACCCTGTGCTTGCCAGCCAGTCAAAGAAGATGATTGTCCCACTCTGCTCTACACTGGCACAGCCTCACCTTGAATATTGTGTGGAATTTTGAACACCACAGTATAAGAGAGATATAAAGTTCTTAGAGAGCATCCAAAGGATGGCAATCAAGACGGTGAAGTGCCCAGAGAGGGAGCCATATTACCAAAGCCTGAGGTCACTTGGTCTGTTCAGCCTGGAGGAGAGTGAGGGGAGACCTCATAGCTGTCTTCAACTTCCTCAGAGGGGGAAGAAGAAGGGCGGGCGCTGATCTCTCTGGTGACCATGGACAGGACCCAAGGAGATGAGGTGAAGCTGTGACAGAGGAGGAAAAGGTTTTTAACCCAGAGGGTGGTTGGTCACTGGAACAGGCTACCCAGGGAAGTGGTCATGGCACCAAGCCTGACAGAGTTCAAGAAGTGTTGTGATTCTTCAGGCTGTCCTGTGCAGGGTCAGGAGCTGGACTTGGACGATCCCTGTGGGTTCCTTCTAATTCAGGATATTCAATTATCCTAAGTAAGTGTGTTAGTTTTTTACAGTAAGTAATATATTTATCCACGGCAAGTCTCCCAATCAACACATTGATTACATCCCCTACCAATAGCAAGGTGATTTCAGGTCCAGGGTCTATCCACAGAGTGCAATAGGAAAGGTAGGACTTGTAAAAGGGTGTACTTTTGGGACCCCTGAAAATATGGACAAAAAAGGATATACATTATTATGTAGTTTATAGTAGCCTCATGGATAATATTACAAAAAAGTAATATTACAGAAGTTGCAAGGTCGTGTCAATTTATTAATACATTATATAATATCAACAATTGGTTATGTAGCTCTAATCCCGCTGACTGTCAAGTTAATCAGCTCAGCATCAGACTGAAATAAATACATGTTATATTGCCTGCTATGCAAAACTGCTCTGAATGTGCTTGCCACAAATACAAAGACATTCAGTCTAAAGTCCTTGAAGAAGTGAAACATGATGGCCTTAAGAGATTTTTCTTAGCACATGAAAAAATTAAAAAGCCCATTTGCACAAACTGAGTAAAGCAGCTACACACTGAAATAACAGTGAAAGTGTCAAAAGACATTCTCCCTTGTCCTATCACTACTGGTATGTCAAAAGTCCCTCTTCATGTTTTTTATAATCTCCCTTTAAGTAGCAAAAAGGCTGCAATGTACAGTAGTCACAGGCAATTTCCAATTCCATTTGCAAGATTTTTTTTTCCCTTTGATCAGATCTATTTTTCATTCTGTCTTCTGAGCTGCAAAACAGTGAGTGAGGGAAGACTGAGACTGGTGCAGGTCTGGGAGATGGTCAAGTGACCTTAGAATTTCAGATTAATATTTTCTTTCCTGAATGCCTGATGGAATTTACCCCAGAACATACTCACTACCTCAGCACAGATAGGCGAAAATTAGCCTCTTCATTCAGAAACATGTAGCCATCTCCATATGGAAGCTTACCACCTCCAGACCTCCCTAACTGGATGAGTGTAGGTTGATCAGGTATTGTACAGGGGTGGGTGCATCACCGTTAAAAAGACTTCATTATATGTTATGAGACTTTTCAGTCCTCATGACATTTGAGTGGAAGGCTCTGTAAACATGGAATTCTCCATCTGCATCAAAACAGCTGATGCTACCAGCAATTCTCTGTCACACCTTCACACCTGACACTTGATCGCCAAGTGCAGTCACTTCCAGTACTTGTGTATGATGACTCCTGCAGTATGATGACATAAATGCAGAACAGCCTTTACAGAGAAATCCTTGATTTAGGAGAAAGAAAAAAATACTTTATGTAGAAAAGAAAGATGAACATTTTCATAAAATGTAAATATGAGAAAGTTAAACAAAAGAAAGCATGAGAAGACAAACAAAGAGTTTTACACTCAGATGAAATGGAAATATATGAAAAAAAAAGACAGTTTTGATGTTTTCAGTGGATTTCTCTACAGATTTGTCCCTGCAGGGCTGTTACTATTCTGTCTTTACTACTTACATGACTATAGGCTGATCATTTAAAATAAATACTAGGTTTTCTCAAGTCAAGATACTGTTTTTGGATTAAGATTTCTTCTGTGTAGTACACAGTTGTCAACTTCTGATTTTATTGCCATTCCCGTATTGTATGAACTTTAAGCTCCAGTTCCTCCAGTTATGTAATTAGAAGAAAACCTGTGCTTCATTTTAGAAGTTCCTAGTTCACACAGCTTTGGAGGAAGGAGGGACAAATGTAACTCAAATGTGGTCTAAAGCTTCTGATGCCAAAAGACAAATAAAAATGAATACAACTTGTTTGAAAATCATTGTATATAAGTCACTTACTGTTTTTGCTTGTACCATCACCAGTTTGTAAGCTTTGCATATTTGAGGTACTGACTCGTACCTAAAAGACAAGGGTTATATTCAGCTACAAAGGAAATCTTAATTCGTGTGCAGCTGGAAAATAGCTGCAGACCATAAGCAAAGTATCTGTACCTCAAAATTTCTATGCAAACCATGGACACTCCTCTTGTACCTGCTGCTCTTTAAACGAGCAATTGTCTGATTATTTGTGATTGCAGTCTAGACCACAGCCAACACAAATTGACCCTACTCCACAAAGGTATTTTGTTTTTATCTCTTTTCAGTAATTTAGAACTTCCAAAACCAATATTGAATCTATAGTTACTACTTATGAAACGGAAATATATTGCTGCTTTAATAATGTATGGAATCTGAAAATACATACATTTACATATATATGTATACATGCTCACATAGAAACCACTCACTTGTCTCCAAAGAGGGAAGGTTTTGATTTATAACCTCCTATTTCTGTGCATGCTGAAGTCATAAACTATATTTTACATCAGAATTAAAAATAGACTTGACTTTGTTTTCTGCCCTCACCTTGAATGTGCTATTTTAGTTAAAGGAACAGTACATTTAAGAGAGACGCAGCCTAATATGATTGTCCTTGCCATGCACAGTCTCATCAATGAGAAGCTGATTCTGCACATTTAGATTTAATAACACTCACATAAAAGAAGGCTCACAGAAGAATCTTAGTAGGAAGGTACTACCTTCTTTTTCACTATTTTCTTTCCTAAAGACTGCCTCTTTGCAAGAGACGTGCAAGTGTCTTCTCTTTGGCTGAAAAAATATACAGTAGCTTTACTGGGCTTGTTCTCAGTTGTTACTGGTGGATTTGGTGTGGTTTTGTTGTTGTTGTTTAATTTGTTTGTTAATTTGTTGTCTAATTTATTTTTTCCAGCTTTGGATGTCCCTCTCACACTGTACCTAGCACAAAAATTACAAAATCTGGAATTAAGATTTCCTTTTCACCATTCCCATTTTTAGTAAAATTATCTTATTTCTATTGTTTTATGTTCACTGACCTTGGTGCTGTGAGTGCTTACACTACACACTGTACACGCTTAGTTTGAACTTACTCCAGTCTTTTCAGAGTCCAGCTGCTGGTAATTCTCTGCTAATAGTGCCAAAGGCTTCACTGTGGACACTGACATTGTTCGTGTACTCAAAGAAGAATAGTTGTTCTTGTAACTCAAAAGTACACAAATATTGATTGAATTCCAAATGAAAACTGAGAATTTAAAATTCAAATTGTAGGAAATAAATTCAGACCATTTGTGGTAATTCCTCTCATTTGACTGCTGCTTTCAGAAGCTAGAGTTCCCCAAATAATTTTCATAAAGACATTGTTGTATGTGTGGATCCCACATATACGTCTTCTGTACTCCCTGACAGAAATCATTTGACTACAGTACAAAGAACACTATGGTAGCTTAATAGCTGACCTTGTCAGACAGAAAGCTAAAAAATAATCTTTCTCCCATCTTTGAAATGAAGGCTCAGATAAGTGCACAGCTTCATATTTCAGAACTTATTTCAGAATTGTCAGACTTGTAAAACCAGGCACTGGACGTTTCAAATAAAACTGAATGGAAGCTGGAAGTAATTATTACTTACCACTGGATGGTGTTTGACTTGGGCTTTGTTTGCTATCATTTGTATTTTTATAGAAGCAAAGGGAAAAGTTAATAGTATATAATTACTAATATAATATTTTGATCAATTTTTACTATCACATTTTCTCCTACTGAGACAATGAATAACAAGCCTTACCATTTCTTGTTTCTTCTCTTTTAGTAAAATGAGCTGATGTCCTAAAAATTTCTCCTTCTGCTCTACTTTATTCCTGTTTACTCTCACTATATCAGTATTTTTTCCCCAGTCTTCTGATTACATATATATTTTTCCAAAGGAATCTAAAGTGTAATATTATATGAAATTTTGTATCTAAAAATGCAATAGCTCTACATGAAATGTTTTGTTTGATAAGATGGCTTCTATCTAACCTGTCCATAGGAAAGTATGTTGGCAGAAATTCTGTTAAGATAAAGAATAGTTTTATGTTACTTATACTAAACTATGTCTTGTGTTTTTTTACCAGGTAATTACATCAAACACATAGATCCTGACTTATTAGTGTACCACAGTTCCTGTGTAATAAAAGTGTCTTAACTAAATGTTACACTGTTTTATAAAGAGTGTTTCCTCAGTTGGCATATTTAATTTTCAAGCAAGTCTGGTTCTTGTACGCTATCTACCATCATTGTGAAAACTCCATTGTTGCCATAATGTTTTGTCCTCTAAATCCACAACCACAAACTAGTTATGGTAGACAAGATACTGTGTTACTTCTAGTATTTTTATTCTCCTATCTTGTAAATGCAAGATTTTAGATCATGCCTTAATAAATAATTGAATTTCATTGAAGTCTAGATTTGTAACTAAATCATGCAAGAGAAATAAAGGAGAAACTTTTGCTGGCTCAAACAAGTAATAACTGTAATTAAACTTGGTCTATTTTATAAATCTCCCCAAACAAAAACAAAACAGTGAAAACTTTAAGAAGATTAAAAGTTATAACAATGAAGATAACAAAAAGAACAATCTGTTACAGCATTTAATAAGCTAATATTTTTAAGACACTGCTCTCTTCCTAAATACTGGGGTTTTTATCACAAATCATATATCAAATATTCTAATATTTCATTAGTCACTTAAGGCTTAAATGTTTGTCTTTTTGACTCACTGTGGGCTTTGCTTTGTTACTAGAAATTTTCACAAAAAATGTATAGAACCCACTCTGACTTTTGATACGCTACAATGGTATGTCACAGATATCTACACAGTGATTGTGTCATTAGCAGCAGATGCAGTATAAAATCATATATTCCACCTCAGTATGAAACATTAAAACCAGAGCTACCATAGCTACTACACACCTAGGAAGGCCATATTGTTTGTTCCTGATTCTTAGTGCTTGCTGTGGGCTGAAGAATTTTTTAGAACTAACTAAAAGTATATACAACATTGATACAGTCACAACTTCTTAAATAGAAAAGTAGCATAATTTAATATACACATATTTTATATATCTAATACGAGCAAATA
>VWZG01000228.1:108884-154524 GCA_013396735.1 Grallaria varia
TTTTCCCCAAATATTTTTTTTTTGGTTTTTTTTTTTTTTTTTTTTTTAGGAGGTGAAATATTTTATATTTTGTTTAATCCAAGTGTAATCACTAGTGGAAATGCAATTGCTGGTCATGTAAATTTTGTTCTTATTTTATTTTCCTAGAGAAAAGCAAGCTGGATGTGTTTTTTCTATACAGGACCTCTGACTATTATTTTTGTTTAGAAAACACCTACAATGGTGGCAAATAAAATTTTATGGCCTCAAATATGGCATGTTTGTGCACAGAAGACACAACAGACTCATTTAAAGAACTGTATTTTCATTTCTATAATTGCAAAGAGCAAATAATACCAATTTATGGTGTTAATGTTTTGACACTATACCCATTAATGCAAGAACAGCACATCCAGGGCATCTGTATCTTTAGTCATGATTTCTATTGAAATGCGTCAATCCTTAGTGGAGGAAAAAGCAAACATGGTTCTCATGGTTTGGTTCACCTTTAATGTCTGTGAGACAGGGAAAAGAGCATCATGACTTCCCATATCTCCCTTTATTGAGTATCTCTGGGCAAGCAGATGAGTGAAGAACCTGATAAAAACAAATTTTTGTGTAGAGGTGTGGAGGCAGGACGTAAAGATGTCTGGGGTATTCTGAATGTCAGATACTGGAAGAAGACTAAAATTAAGATGTCTTAGAAGCTTTGCCAGGATGACAAAATTACTAAAGAAAAGCTGCTTAGAGAACTTCAGCCCTTGTATTTTCAGTTCTAACCAGTGTTATGCAGTTAGGGTTGGTAAACATTCTGTCATGTCAATTTTTCTGTTATTTGACAGCTAGAGGAAATCTCTGCTCACTCTGTATATTAGCATGAAGTTGGCTATCTCAACATGAAACAAGACCTCTTTGAAAAATATGAACATACAGTCATTATTGAATGGAGGATCTCTTGCCTTCAAGATAATTTGCTAGTGTTTTAAAATCTTTGAGAAACTGTCAGCTGGGCAGATCAGTTAAATTGCTGCTTTAAAGTTAGATTGAGTTTAGACCCTGCTTCCTGACATGAGGAATTTCAAGATCTTATTACAGGCACTTTTATAATTAGTAAGAGAGAGGAAAAGACTAGGTAATAAATAAATGAGACACTGTCATGTGAAAAAGCAAAACAAGTTAATTTATACCGTGTTCTTTGCTAAGGTTTACTCTATGCTGCATGTGTACTTTTCATATAAACCCACTCAAGAAAAATATACCTCTATTTCCACAGGCAAAATGAATGTACGGGCACAAAAGTAGGGCTATGTGCTGTTTGTGACTTGGGAGGTCGTGTTTTTGAGAGAGGTGTGCATTGAGATCAGTCATAACTCACTCATTTTAATGCTACTGTCTACTTAATACAGACGAAAGACATAGTGATGTCCTTACTAAATTTGCAGTAATTTGTACAAATGGCTTTTGAAAATATGAGAGCAGGTTAAGTAACCTACATTTATCTATAATAGCATGTTTCCCTTGTTTAGTGTTGTCTGAGGTGAACTCCTTGACAAATGTAACCAGTTATGTGATTCGGGTTTCACTGCCCCAATGATCAGGATTCATGGTGCTGAGTTCTGGCACTGATTTGCAATATTAAATTATTACATTCATTATTATTTCATTGAGTACATAATCAATTACAAAAACATGACCATGAAGAATCAAGAAAAATTCCCATTATATATTTATTTTAATAAAAATATACTTTATTTCACAGAATTGGTATACTCTTCCTCGATTAA
This sequence comes from Grallaria varia, assembly GCA_013396735.1. NCBI lineage: Eukaryota > Metazoa > Chordata > Aves > Passeriformes > Formicariidae > Grallaria > Grallaria varia. Next base: position 110,648 of record VWZG01000228.1, read on the forward strand.
GACTTCATATTGAAATACATAATCATATTCAAAAACTCCTATACTAGTTCTAGCCACAGTTTAACAGGAAATGCTTCCTTTTACATGAAATAACCTTATTCAGCAGAATGCACAGGTCTATTCCTAAAACAAGTCTCTATCGTATTAGAAATAAAATTATCAAGGAAGATTATATAGTCTTCTATATAGATAAAAGTCATAGATGAAATGTAAATCATGAGAAAAAGTTGAAGTTAAGGATTGGAAATAACTTTTTAGCTGCTTCAGTTTTCTCCATGTTTTGAAGTATGTACAAGCATTAAAAAAAAATAAGTTCCAAAGTATTAAATAAAATACTAGTCCCCAAAGATTATATTCTAAGGTGGCAGGAATAAAGAAATATAGGATATTTGTAGAAGTTATTTGCACCCTTATGTGGTGCTAAGGGCATGGTTTGTGTTATAAAATACTCAAGGCTAATATCTGGGGTTACAACTTCAGGCCCCATGCGGATTTCTAGCATCACTGAATTTCACTAAAGTGAACACAGATCTGTGTTTGAAACAGGCCCAGTGTTACAATCTAATTTTGCTATAAGCATCCTTACTTTACCTTGTCACAATGGTAACTTCATATTAAATTCAGTATTTACTTTTCTGAGTAATAAAGATGAAAAATGCAGTCTTTGCCTGAGAACTGGTAAAATACAGTTTACCTGAACTGAAAGTGCCAATATAATTTCAGCCTCTGAAAAGAGGTTTTCTGTTTCTTAGTGTCCTGGGGAGCATTATTATATTTTTCCCTATTTTGCAAATACTAAAATACATAATTTTCAGCACCATTCCTGAGCATAATTTCATGTATATGAAGGTAGCATGTTTTTATGAGTTACAGAAGTGTCCAGACACACAATTTTCCTAATATTGTTGTGTTAACGATTTAGAAATTTGGCAGAAAATAAACCTATTTGCATTCCAGCATGTCCTCAGAGGGGCTGGGTGCAGCTGGGCTTAGTTTATGATTACAGCCAATTCAGCAGGGTTAGTCTGGTTGCAGTCAACAAGATCTTTCACGATGACAGATTCACAAATAATCTGGTTTATTGAAGCAACAAAAACAAAGGTAAATGTTGGTAACTGGACTTACTGCATTAGCACTTGATATACTAAAGCTAGCTAATGATTAACTAAATTAAGTTAGCAACTCAAGCCAAATAAACAAATTCATCTTTTCACTACGTTAACTTCACGGTTAATTAGTCTTAGTTTTACGTGGGTGTGCTCTGACACAGTCAAATGCAATTGTTTACCTGTTGCTGCCATTATAGGTGGTGAGGGGGACCATCACTTTCTCATATTCATAATGGTGAGTGTATGTTTTCATGTGTAAATGAGGGATAATGAGAATTTTGGTTATCTTTGGTCAGGATGAATTATAGGATGCATAGTTGAAGCAGAGGCAGAGTGGAACTGTGGTACTTCGGTATTGTTTCCTCCTCCATGCAGCTGAGGCAGCAGTTAAGGTAGTCTAACCTTCGCCAGCACATTAAAACCACACATCATTATCTCCTCAAAGGACCAGATTTGTACTTCTAACAAGCCTGTTATTCCCAGTGAAGGGGGAGTGAGGCTGACGGCTGGTGCAGAGCTGCAGGTGCTCTTCTGCGCCTCACAGAGACAGCATCGGGCCACAAAGCCTCGGCGTCAGCCCAGACACCGTTCAGTTGTCAGAAAGTTGCTCGAGCAGGTGCAAGATCAGCCAGGGGCTTGGCTCGCATCCTAACTCAACCAGGCTCATCAATTCTCCACGGTAAGCCTGGCAATTTTGCCACAGATCGTAAGTAAACCTATGCTAATAATGAGCACTCGGTATTTTGTAAATTTAGGGATGGTCTGCTAGCTAGGCAACTTGTATTTTACATTAAAAAACAATGGCAGTTGACTTCAGTGACGAAGAAATCATTGTATCCATTGCCAAGTGCCAGAGCGTTATTTGGGCTTGTTTGTCACAGTGAAGTAGCACAGAACTGGCATACATCCCAGTAATTTTTTTTAAACCAAAATTCTTCCATAATAAATTAGACCACTAGTTTAAGTTGAGCAGTACAACTGGCATATTAAACCAAATCTCTTCTGCTGTAATAATTCTGTGTCTTGGGTAAATCAAGACTACTTGTATAATCTGTGTAACATACAGATATAGCCTCTGTTTTCTTTTCCTTTGATTTTATGAAAGTTTTGATTTCATAGATAAGAAAAGTTAATTAATCTGTTTACTGCACTAATACAGAAAATTCAAAACTTAATTCAAATATATTAAAATGGTTTCCACAATGGGAAAAACTCCAGTTCTCTGTACTCAAAATCTCTTGTAGCCTTCAAACAGACATTCACATGTCTCCAGTCTCCATGCTATCTTGACTGATCATATTTTTTTCCAGCTGTTGCAATTACATTTTCTTTTGGCTTTTATTTTTTCTGTCATGCATCCCCACTCTTTCACATTGAAAAGTATCAAAACTACAAACCCGAAATAACTAACACACAATAACAGTTTAGGGAAAGAAATCATTGCATTATATCCACTGAGTTCCCACAAAGAGAATACTGAAATTCTGAGAAGACTCTGGATGCTTTAACAAGCTGACTCATGCATTCATCCTATTTGATGATTTTAGTTTACCTGTAGTTTTTAGGAGACAAAGTAGTCATTACACATTCACATGGCAGGTAATCCTTTTCAAGTTCTATAACATGCCTTGAATTGTTTTTATCAGCTGAACTAACACATTTATTACTTCTCTTTTGATCTCAGTTACTCAGAGCTTATGATTAATTTTGTGTTAGTGTAATCTTTCACAGTCTTAAAATCACAATTTTTTTTTTTTTGTCTCAAAATTATCTACTGGCAAAAATAAAAGGGTTACTCTTATTTTCTTGGCTCACAGAGATATTCTAAAATCTGTAAACACATGAATCTGTGGATGCTTATGGAATTTCATTCAGGTTCTACAGTATGTGGACAGGGAAGTTTCTATCACACCTTTCAACAGAACTTACTCAGCTGGGGATGAATGGTGCGTTAGACTTTCTATAAAATTTTATGTCTAACAGAAATCAATGAAAATGTTTACATAATTGTCAAAAGAGTCCTATATTTGACCCCCAGTGCTATGCTTCATTCAAATAAGATATAATAAACACTACTTATAATTGGTAATTAAGCATACCTTTCCCCAAAGAGAAACGCTCAGCCTTGAAGTAAAAAAGCATGAAAATAATTTTCTATGGAGCTACAATTAACTATTTCTTTAAGAAAAGAGGTATTTTGCTCTTCTTCCTGAAATAAAACCATATAATTCCTGGTTAAAGCAATTAATATTGTTACTATTATTTTTTAATGAATTCTAAGGCAAACAAGGTTATAAAACAAATTTGATGGAGTTTAGCTTCTAAAAATAAAGTTTTCTCCCAAACAAAAGTCAGCTTTTACTGTCAGTGATACTGAGAAGAATGTATAAATGGTCTTACTTATCCCTCCTAAATAAGTAAAAAATCTAATCTTAGGAACATGTGAAGGTGTGTATATGAATTCTAAAGAAATGCTAGTTACTATTGCAACTCACTAGAACTGTAAACCTAAGTATAATGCCTGACATTGAAGGGATTGATTTTCACCTTGTTTTAAAGATAGTTAATAAAAAAAAAAAAAAGTAAGTCTGATATCATCTTCCAAAGGTAAAATTTAGAGGCTATTTACAGCAGTGGAAGAAAACACTAACCCTTTCTGTGTTATTTGAGATAAAAGTATTTCAACTCAGATTGAAAACAGATTGAATTATCACATTCCAGGTGAAGCCACAGAATATTTCTCCACAGAAATTACACCAGAAACTTAATCTGGTAGAAGGAGCAAGCAAGTCTGAAGGACTACCAAGATGTTGTGAAGTTGTGCGGGGAAAAAATTAGAAGAGTCAAAGCTCAACTAGAACTTATCTGTCAACTGCCATAAAAGGTGATAAAAAAATGTTTCTATGAACACATCAGGGACCAAAGAAGGGCTAAGAAGAGTCTCCTGGATGCAGGCAGAAACATAATAACAAAAGATGGGGCATAGGCTGAGGTACTTCACGCTTCTTTTTGTCTCCGTTTTTAAAAGTAAACACAATTGTTATTGGGGTATCCTAGTCCCTGAGCTGGAAAAAAAGGAATGGGGAGCAGAATGAAGTGCCCATAATTCATGGAAAAAAGGTCAACAAACTGCTACACCACTTAGACACACACAAGTCTATGGTGTTGGATGGGATCCACTCAAGGATATTGAGCCATTTTCCATCATTTATCAGGAGTCCTGATTGATAGGGGAGGTCCCAGTTGAGTGGTGGTTAACAAATGTGGCATCCATCTACAAGGGCAGAAGGACCAGAAGAAGGATCCAGGGAACCACAGGCCTGTCAATCTGATCTCAGTGCTCAGGAAGGTCATGGAGTATATCACCTTCAGTACCATCACACAGCATGGTGCAGGTCAATCAGAGGATCAGGCCCAGCCTGGGTCTATAAAAGGCAGATCCTTCTTGACTGACCAGATCTCCTCCATGACAAGGTGACACGTTTAATGGATGAGGGAAAGGCCTTTGGTGTTGTCTATCTAGACCAGAATAAAGCCTTTGATACCATTTCCTGCAGCATTTCCCTGGAGACACTGTCTGCTTGTGGCTTGGATGATTGTACTGTTGGCTGGATAGAACTGACTATCAGGATGGCTAAGCCTGAAGAGTGGTGGTGAACGGGGCTACATGCAGCTAGCAGCCGGTCACTAGTGGTGTTTCCCAGGGCTCAGTATTGCAAACAGACCTGTTTAACATCTTCATCGATGACCTGGATGAGGGGATCATTGAGTGCATCCTCAGTCAGTTTGCAGATGACACCCAGTTGGGTGGGAGTGTTGATCTTTTGGAGGGTAGGAAGGCTCTGCAGAAGGTTCTGGATAGTCTGGATTCATACACTGGGGCCAGCTGTATGAGATTCAACAAGGTGAAGTGCCAGATCCTGCACTTGGTTCTCAACAAGCCCATGCTACAGGCTTGAGGAAGGGTGCCTGGAAAGTTGCTTGCTAGAAATGGATCTGAGGATGCTGGTCAGCAGTCAGCTAAACATGAGCCTGCAGTGTGTCCAGGTGGCCAAGAAGTAATATTGTGCAGTCAGGACCAGGTGGTGAATTTCCCTCTGTACTCAACCCTGGTGAGGCCACCATTCAAATCTTGTGTTCAGTTTTGGGTTGCTCACTACAAGAAAGACATTGAAGTGCTGGAGCATGTCCAGAGAAGGGCAGTGAAGCTGGAGAAGGGTCTGGAGCACAAGTCCTGTGAGGAGTGGCTTGAGGGAGTTGGGGTTGTTTAGTTTCAAGTTTCTGATTCTACCTGACATATGAATGACTTATTCATCTCATCACCTCACCTCATCCTCATGGCTCGGCTTCGCGAATGAAGATTTGGGAAGGGCTCTCCCCACGCTTGCTGCAAGCGCGCTGATGGCTAAAGAGGCCAATGTGAGATAGGCAAGTCCGGTTGCAAAAGGCTCAGCAGAAAGTCTCCATAGGCGGTGTTGGTGAGGCACGGTTCTTTCTGCGTTGTCTTTTCTCCTCCAGACTGATTCTGCGTGCATTCTCAAAGGAATCAGCAGCGTTATGGATGGTGTGTCTCCACACCTCCCGATTAGCACTGAACCACCATCATTCTTTCAACCTCTTGTAAGGAAAAAGAAAATTGCAGTGAGGGAATATTTGACATTAGACTTTTTTTTTATAATATTGAAGAGAGACATGACACTTTTAAGAACAATATCAAATATCCCAGACCTGAGTAGAGTAATCTTAAATGCTTTTCTTTCAAACATAAGAGAAATATGTTTGTAAACCACAGTGCAGGATCTAAGGTCATCTCTGTAAGATTATCTCTATGAGGAAAGGCTCAGAAGACCTTTATATAGAGTCCTCAACTTCTTTAACTTGTTCTAATCAATTAAATGTGTAAGGAAAATAAATGGCCTAGAACTTAAATAGACCAGACTATCCTAATTGACTGCTCAAAAAATGCGTCCTTTCACTAATGACTTTTTATTTGTTTTACCTGAGTGTATTTAGTCTTACCTCTAAAAAGGGAAGCAGCAAACCATTATAAAGAAGAGAATCTTAAAAACACAAATGCATAGAAATGAGAAAACAGTAATAAAACCTTTTTCAGGATGAACCTAAAATACACGTATATCACATGAAACTAGGCTCTACTTCTCTAATTAAATTTTTAAATTGACTACTCTTAATATATTGAGCAATCCCCTAAGATTTTAAAGTCACCTTCTAAATCTAATTGTGAAGGATCATTTACTCTGCTTCTTTACCTCTGTTTAGAGTAAGATAAATTATTTACCTCATAGTCACCACTAACACTCAGTAAATGTGATTAAAATGGGGAAAACTAAAGACTCCGAATGGAGCTGCAGTGGAAAGGATTATTTCTTTAATGACAGAATGCAAGTAAATAGCTGCAATTGTCTTTAAAATGAGAGTAGTGCTCCATTTAAAGGTTAACACAAAAACGAAGAGCTTTTTTCCATAAAAAGTTCAGATCTTGGAACTGACATTCTCATTAGGGTCTTAAGAGCTCAATGCCACTGCATTATGACATTTTTGTAAGTAATACACATTCTGTAATCAACATGTCCAATCATGGTCTGTGTAGGTTGTGACAGAAAGTTGAGGGACTCAAGAAAAATACATATCTAAAAACCTAAAGAATCAAAGAGTTTTAGGTGATGTAGTCTTATCAGGAGGTCAACATAAAAGAAAAACAACTGTACTCAGGTATCTGTTACACTTAATTAGATAGTCCTAAAACATCACTGAAAATACAGAGGTAGCTTAGCATTTTTGGAAACGGTAGATGACACTGAATTTTGCCCAGCCTAAAACAAGGTCTTTATCCTTGCAGCAGGATCAGACTAGGTATGAAGAAGGGAAGGGCAGGGAGAGCTGGCTGTGATTAATATAGTTAACATGGTTTTAATGGTCTACAGCATGTTTCAGTGAGATTTGGGTATGCAAGGGGAGACTAACTTACGATATCTTCCACTCTGTCTAAATTCAGGAGTGAGGGGTGTCTATCTAGATCCTCTTCCTCTGCTTAGCTTTCTAATCTCTCTCCTAGGTTTTTTTCAAACTTGCCTTCTTCCATTCCTGTGCCCCACAGGCTCTCTGGCACGCCAGAGCTCCAGTGATGAGCCTTGTCTGCAGCTCCATCACACGTCCTTTTGGCCTTTTATCTTAATGAAGGTAAGTGGGAAACATTGCTTTTATAGTTAGATGCACCAGTCCCGGTGGCTGGGACAGGGCCAGGGATTACCTTATCAAATGCCAAAAGGATTGATACAGGGAGGACAGGGAGGTTTTTGGATGAAAGAGGGACCTTTTAAACACTGTAGAAGCCAAGAAGATAACGAGCTAATGTGTATGTTTCAAACACCAATAAGCATATAGCCATGGAACCAAACAAAGAGTGTTGGTAAGAACATGCTCTGAGAAAGAACGGGATGTGACTGGAGAAGGGACCATATGGAGGTAGCCCAGCACCTCCCTGAGACAAAGGGTCTTGTTCTAACTCCTGGAGATAAGCACAACACGGTACAGCGTAAGTACAGAAATGAGGTCAAGAAGCGGGCATGGATGGCTGACCAGAGGCCGATCTAGTAGGAGGCATCAAGACTGTCAAATACCCCCAAAGCCCTCTGACCCATTTCCAGAAAGTCCAGAAGAATGGACTTCACACAGTAATTAATTTCATAGAAAGTGATGAACTTAGCTTTAGGGCAGGAAAAACTTGTCTATAAGAAGGTAACCCCAAAAAGCCTAGGAGTCACCCCCAGGACCCTGGACACCCTACCAGCTGGACTGATGCTGGAACCAGGACTGGTGATGTTTCTTTCTTCCTTCCTTTCTTTCTCCCTCTCTCTAATCTCTTTCTCTTCTCTTTCACCCTAATCCTTATTTAGAATCCACCCTCTAGTGTTTCTACTTGAAGATAAAGGACTAATCTTTATCAATTTCCATGCTAAATGTATGCTTTATTAATAACATTTTGTAAGTTTTTGCAGACCCTCTGACTTTCTTTTTGTTTTTTTTGACCATGGTCATCTATGAATCCACAAACACTGTCTCTCTAACCACTCCTTAGGTGCTGGCATGTGCTTTCTTTAAATACATATCAAGGTGTATCTTCTGAAGAAGTTTACACAGAGTGAATAAAGAAAAGTTCTTTACCAACAAAAGAAATGAAACACTCCTTGTTTTCTCTACTTTTGTGAGTCTATCATCTTGGAAACCCTGTTTTCTTTTAATAACTGGTCTTGGCTGTTTTTTAATCTGCAGCCTTGCACTCATTCTTTAAATAAATGTGATGGTCTCCTCTAGGGGCTGAAATGCTCTGTTTACCTCCAGGAGACATTTCAGCAAAAAAAGGAGAACTCAGAAAGTTGGAGAAAATGAAAAGTTGGCTAATTATCTACAAATTGAAGGTTTTAAGAAGAATGACAGAGAAAGGAGAAAGATCTGAAGTACCAGACAAAAGAGTAAAACCTTTCTGTGGAGACTTTGGCACAAATTATCTACAGAGAAATTGAAGGATATAGCAGTAAGTGATCACATATCTAGGGGCTTTTGCTTATGAGGAAAGATGGAAAGAACTGAAGTAATTTCTAGAGAAAGCATAATGAGAGAGATGATAATTCATAAATATCTGCGGCCTCAAAGAAAGGAAAGCAACTGCTCTTGTTCTGTCTCCAGTAACAGTATAAATCCTTCACACTTCTTTATCAACATGATTATTTATAACATTATTTCTAGTAATGAAGCACTAGCATATGCTACAATAGGGATCTAAAATATATATTATCAAGTATTTTAAGAATAATGCTACAGATACATAGCATATCCTGCTTTGAGGTAACTGAACGTTTAACACCATTTCCATCTGTTTTTCCTTCTGTGCTATGCCTTTATCCATTCTAAATTTTATTGCATTTAAAGAAGTAGAAATGGGTTATCTGCTTGCATAATTTGAGGGATTATGCCATAATATAATTTTTACCTTAGTCTTGGGTATTAAAAATTGAGTTGGCTTTGGTCATAGCTAAACATCACATTTAATTTCCATTTCTTATAATAACTAGCAAAACAGAAGCACAACTAGATCTTCCATCAAATTCACCCCAGCTAAGGTCTTCGATGCTAAAATAATCCTTTAAATCTGACTGTGCTGATTAATGTACTAATAAATTTATCAAGCAAACAAACACAAAAAGGTACAGTAGACAAAATAAAGTTTTCATGAAGGGCAATGTGATCAAACCTTAAAAAAGAAAAATACCTATTCTTTATGACAATTCTGTACACAGGTGCAGATAAAACATTTGAATTTATATCACTGCCTTGGAATATTTTAAATCATCCATCTTAAAGAAAAAAATGCAGATAGATATTTCTGTTAAGTGGTAATTATTTCTCCCAGAAACTCAAAAAAATATTTTTTCCTTTGAGGTTTTCCACTAACTTAGCATAGAAGTACTTACATAGGAAAAAAAGTGGAGAGAATTAGTGTAGGGAAAAGAAAACTGCTGCAAGCTCTTAGGTATACTTATTACAACTACTACAGCAGAGAAATTCATCAAGAATATCTTTTCTCCTTAAAAGAAGTACCAATAAAGACCTTGATATCTAGGATGATTTGTTTGCAAACTGAAGCAATGATCATGAAAGTTAATTCTTGACTGCAGAGAATGAAACTGGTGGCCCCTCCTAACATCATAAGTTCATTAATTTGAAAACATTTGCTTTCAACTGGAGCTAAATATTGAAATAAACCCCTTCTCCATAATGCCCTTTTTTATCCCATAAGTATAATAAAGGTGTTCTGGCAGGTTCAAGGGATTCTTTTTCCTCATCAGTCCACTGGAGATATGAAGTGCACACATTTCATGGGTAATTATCTGATTGTAGTCACTTTTAACCTCAGTGTGGAATTTCTTTCAATTTGCATTAAGATGACAGCTGTGGTAGGGCAAACTGGACCATGGTCCATCATATAAGGACCAGTTATCCCATATATCCTGCCACGTTTGTTATAAAAGTTACCTGCCGTCTATTTCAAGCAATAGATGAAGGAATATTCAGTCTACATCAAGCTTAAAAAAAGAAAAAAATGTTTCTAGCATTGCCTAGAAGTAAGAAATAGAAGTTCAGGAACCCAAACTTTTAAATAAACAATGTAGGATTTTGGTATTTTGATTCTTTTTCATTTATGATACTTAGATCTACCATTTGGAAAAGAAATATTTCTATTACACTAAGCAAAACACTACAGCCTTTCCTCTGAAATATAACAACTATCTTACTACTTTCAAAGCAGGAGAACCAAAGTACTTGTGAGGGGACAAGATTTATCATTAGATACAAACACAATATTTCTTTTAATGTAAATATGATATATAATTTAGTACAGGATTTAGCTATTTAGCTAACTTCAATCATGTTAATGTAGGGGAAAATAAAACAGCATAACTTATCATATTATGGAGTTTCTCTGTGTATTTTTTTTTTTTTTTAATTCTTGTAACTTTATGATTGACTGTAATTTTTTTTCAAGTGCTAGCAAAAGAAAATGGTTGTGACAGATATTGACATACATGAAAATATGCATTTGGTGATGAGAGGATAATGATTATGGAAAGAAACCTGACCCTGCTGTGCCTTTAATTATTATTTTTGAAAATCAAATTTCTTATTTGGCATATTTCTCTTTCATTTTGCAATACAGAGGAGTGCAAGTAGTTGGGAAATTAGACACAATTTACTAAGCTTCAGACTAGTCTGCTTTCTAGGATACGCATGGATTCAACTTATGATCACTGTAATTTACAGAATGACATTTTATGCATTGTCTTCCTCAAATACATTAATTTATGTTTCCATCCTTCAGAATTTTAACTGTAATTTAATGACTTATTAGGAAAATTATATACACATAAATAGGTTCATATTGATATGGAAAAGTTACCTGTCATGGTGATCTTTTAACCTAACCTCAGTTAATCATTCTCAGTTTGAAGCAAGAAGTGCAGCACAGAAAAATACAAAACTGCTTGAATTTAATCCTAATTATTTTGCTTTTCTCAGTTATGGGAAATCATAGAATCATAAAATACGCTGAGTCAGAAGGGACCCATGAGGAGTCCAACTCCTGGCCTTGTGCAGGACACCTCAAGAATTACCATGTTCCTGAGAGCATTGTCCAAGTGCTTCCTGAACTCTGTCAAGCTTGGTGCTGTGACCACTTCTCATGGTCTTTAGCAAGAGAAGCACTCTGCATTTTTCTCCCCTTTTGCCATCATCAAAAATTGTATGTTAATATATAAGTGAGAGCAAATTTTTAATCCTTTCAATCTGTACAGTTTTCTTCCCAACTGACCTTTCTTGTAGAATACACTCTCATAGGATCAGGGCCTATGAAAATGGTGCTCCTAGCTGTCTGAAGAAGGCACTATCTACTCCTTCCTGATCAGTCTGTAACAGACATCTGTACAGCATTGCCTTGGCAGCCTTTCAACAGCATTCTACATCAGGCCCTCAAGCAAGAAGCAAATGTCTCCCGATGACAGACTAACAGGTGGCAGCCCCTGCACTCTGCAGCATAGTCTTCCTCTGCTATCAGTCACCACTTCCTCCTGATTCTCATGCATGACTCAGGCTCAGCTTGGATGATTCAATTGATGGAGCTCTCAATAACTCATCTCTTGGAAGAGCATTGAAACTCTTCTGCCCCTGCAAATCTTCAGATGGGGAAGGAACCCCCCTCCTGGTGCCAAAAAGTACCAACTTCCAGCCCTTTGCTACCACAGGAATCCTCACTTTCCAAGTTGATATGCACTGACCCTGTTTGCTCCTCCAGTTGGGACTTTGGCCTCTTGAAACCAGAGGGTCTCAGAGGAAATCCAGTGAAGCTCTTATCATCCCTAATGCTGTACAGTCCACTGACCGCCTTCTCCTTTCCTTCAGCTGGTAACACATCCTCAACTTATAACTCTTCAAGACAGGAGATCATCTCCTGCTGCCATAAACTCAGTGACAGATGCCAGACACATCTGGAAGCTGAGAACTGCAGGGCTGCCTCTTCCTTCAGGAGCTCAGTGTTGGTCAAGGTCTCTGCTTTAACAGGAACAGTGATTTCAGTCCCTGGACCTTGTCCAGATCCCTTTGCTGAGGGCACATATGCTGCTCTATGCACTTGCAGGCCTGTTCTATGTGCTTGTCTGTGTGAACAAACACAAGCACAAACTGCTGTGTCTTTGGTTATCGCTGTTATCTGCACCTAATACATGAAGGCACCTGTGTATGGTAATCGCTAGTTGAAAAGTAAACAAATTACCATTTTCGCCTGCAGTGAAAACTGACCTCTGAACTGCTATTTAAAGTAAAACCAAACCCAGGTATATAAAGCTCTTGAGACCAAAAAAAAAAGATAGAAGTAGAGAGGGTGATGGATTAGCTGATCCCATAGTGAATGCATATATTGCATGTTAAAGTACATTGATTTGACTTCTATTTTCCAAGACAGATATCACTCTAGTACCTGTAGTTACAAATGCAACTATGCTATTTGGTTGCTGTTAAACTTCATCTACATGAACAGTTTTTTTATAGGACTCTGCAAACATAACAGGTTTTTGCTACTTAGAATTTTATTGAAAAAAGAACAGGAAAAAAAGGTCAAAAGAATATAGTAATTATTTTTTTTTAAATCACATCATAGTTTTACATTCTTGAAATTATACATCTCAGAGGGGTTGCTTGGTTTTTAATAATTTATTTTTAAAGACCTCAATAGAATAAAATAAGAACATACAAATATAGTAGAACAGGCAACTATTTTTCAAAACAAGAATCATTAGGAAAACCTTAAAGAAATAATCTGACAAAGATTATTTAATTCAAATACTGCCTCTGGTTCAACTTGACCTTGAGTTGCAGATTGCTGGAGGCTAGGACAGAATACCATAGAAATGTTTTTCACAATCTGCTAATAAACATCCATCTAAACAGCTTAATAGGTTTGCTAAACTTTACATATAGTAGAACTGTGCATATGTTAAGGAAAATGAGGGTGGATTATGAGAGTGGACAGCATAGAATTACTCAAATTATATCCAAAAATTGTCTGTTTAATTTTTGGCTAGGGACACTTTTAGTATAAATGTTTTCCTACAAAAACATTTTTATTTAAGGAACCTTGCTTCAAATGAATTTCTGCTTTATATTTAATGCAAACAACTCACTGTAGTTGTCTAAACTGAAAAGTATGGGATGACTCCTCTGAACAAAGTGAACAAAGAAGGGGGGTTTTATTACTTTCATGTTTTTTTTTCATTTGTTTTGGAGGGAAAGGACAGTTTTGGCCCTTTAATGAGAAAATGCGTCCTCAAAAAAGGAAATTTTTAAAAAAATATTAATTCACTAGTTTTAATGAAAATCTCTGGGCACCTCTTCTCTTGTGCCCAACTTCTACATGATTTAAGAAGAAAGAATAGTGTGTTCATAACTTAAGGTTGGCATAAAAAGTCTCACTAACCACTGCAAATGTCATATGTGTTTAATGTGAAGATCTCTGAACTGTCAAATGAAATGGTGGAAATGGTTCTTANAGAATGCAAAAGAAGCGGAAGCTCAGGATTCACAGATGCTGAATACACCTATAAATATGTACAACATGATTGACACTTCCAAACACAAATGTCAAGTGCTTGAGGACTCAAATGATCAGATATGCCACCAGTGTGGTTAAAATGGACTTATCCAGGAAACACCTAAAGGCAAAAGAAAATGCCTGGAGGGGAAATTGAAAAACAAACAAGCAAAGATGCACAATAGCATAGATAAATAGGAATGCAGGCTGACAATGCATAACAAAAAGGTTTTCATTACTTAGAGCAAGAGAACAGACAGTAACTTTGAAGATGTGACCTTGCAGATCCATACTTGTGATAGTCCCACTCTGCACTGGTGTGGTGTGTGGTCTCACCTTCAGTACTCTGTACAGATATGGGTGCCACAATATGAGAAAGATATAAAGCAGGAACAGATCTTCCAAAGGTGGGCCACAAAGATGATGAAGGCTCTTGAGGTGAAGTTGTGTCTGAGTGGCTGAGGTCATTTGGTCTTTTCAGCCTGGAGAAGAGGAAACTGAGGGGACACCTCACTGCAATTACAACTTCCTCGTGAGGGGGAGAGGAGGGACAGACACTGATCTCTTCTCTGTGGTGACCAGTGACAGGACCCGAGGGAATGGCATTAAGCTGTGTCAGGGGACATTAGTTTGGATATTAAGGAAACATTATTAATTCATCCAGGCAGTGGTTGGGTGCTGGAACAGGCTCCCCAGGGAAGTGATCACAGCACCAAGCTTGACAGAGTCCAAGAAGTGTTTGGACAATACTCTTAGGCACATGTTGACTCTTGGGTTAGTCCTGTGCAGGGCTAAGAGCTGGACTTCAATGGTCTTCGTGGGTTCCTTTCAACTCAGGATATTCTATGATTCGATGACTCTGCTACCTGAGAGATTCCCATATACACACGCCTCTAAATAGCAAGCCTGCTGGAGTATAAATATCACTCTGTTGTGGTAGAACTGAATGCAATCTCTGCAGAATTATATCTCTACACACCACAAAAAACTCTGTTTATATTCCAGACACCTAATTAGTACTAAACCTGCTGCAATCAAGATTTTGAGAAGTTTGACAAGGCTCTCTAAACCCCCTCCCCCCCAAAAACAACAACAACAACAACAACAACAAAAAAAACACACAAAAAAACCCAAAAAAACCCCACCAGACAAAAAACCAATTCAAGTAACAGATATTAGCTCAAATACGGGTTGAAAACAAATGTTGCCTCTCAAAACAAGAATCTACCACAAGTGCCCTGCTGAGCAGATATTAATAAAAGCTAATTGACCAGGTGCACTCTTTCAGCTTAGACTATCGACCGAATAAGAAAAAAACCAAATAGGTAGGAAATGTTGATGCACATTAGCAGAAGCTGGATGTCTCCTGTGAAATCACAAGATTTCCCATCCACACAGCTAATAACATCCAAACTTAGGACAGTGGGATTAATTATAATGGCAATTAGTACACACTGCCAGATATGAGGCCATAAACCACTTGTTAAAACTTCATAGAACTTGAGGATAGAAGAAACCTCTCTAGATCATCTGGTTGAAACCCTTGCTCAAGCAGGTAAATTACGTGGGTTTTTTCTCATCCTAATGAGGTAATTTACCACTAGAATAACAATGGGAGACATCATTAGAACAGTGACAGTTTTCCAGTTGAGGTAATACGTTTATGATAAGAAAATATTTTCCTGAATCGAAGCAAAACTCTCAAGAGAATTTTTGACTCATAAATTTGGGTTAAGTAAATGGGGACATTTTCTTTTGGACAAATCAAGGTTTCTTCTGATTGTCTTAAAAAAGTTATTGCAGCAAGCAGGAAAATAAAATGCCATTTCAAAAATAACACAGTCTTTCACTTTGAAATGGTTTAAGTTTGTTTTTGTCAGTTCCACACCCTCAAAAATTAAAATAATGTTGACTCCAGTGAAGAGTTAAAATAGATGATATTTAATAGTGTAACTTATTAAATTGTTTCAATTACTGAATTTTGCAGGTAGGAATCAAAGTGTTCTTGCAGAATTTTAACATCTATAAATGCTTCTTTGCTCATCATGGTGCCGTCCTGTGTTCACACCAGGGTACTGCCACTGAGACGTGAATTGAGAGAGATGAGTTGTTACCAAAAAAAATAAATTGTGTGGCTAACAGTGTAACTAATCACAAAAACTTATGCATTATAATCCTGGATTGTCAAAAACAAATGGCACAATTAATATGTTTGTATGTTGAAGAAGTCAGATCCTAGGTTACCTCAAGACAAATAGTTTGGCTTTGCTTCAAGACCACTGAGGAAAGTAGCATGCATCTTATAGACTGAATGAAGAACATTTGGAATTATCTCCAGAATGCACAAGTTTTCTCAGCATTTTCAAAGATGATGTTGTATGTTTTGCACAAATCTTTGGTTTTTTATTTTTATACAGTGCTCACATTGACCTGTCTTCTTGGTCCGTTCACAGCATGCTTGAGATGCACAGCTGCTAACAGAAGCAACTAACAAGTTGAAATAAACTGTACCACACAGAGACATGGTCAGAGGACTGACCAAGTGGGTTGCTTAATGAGTTCCTGGCAGTCCTCTATGGGTGTTTAATGAGGAAGAAGTCTACATCTCATTCACTGTAATTTGACATAAGTACATTAGAATATGCTGAATTTGGTCCTGACAATAAGATGTAGGGCCATGTGTCACTTAGAGCATGTCACCACTCTAATTTACCTTCAGTTTTAAACTGGCTCTTAGCTCAGCTTTACATACCTTTTTTTGAAAAAGAAGTCTTAAGTCTTATGCATCCATATTTTGAAACAGCATGTGCTTGATCATGCTAAAAGAATTCTGGGGTTTTTTGTTTGTTTGTTTGTTTGTTTGTTTGTCAGGGTTTTTCTTCTATAAAGACAGATTACTTAGTAGTGAGGATGTTTTAAAAGCTTACTTGTGTTGATCACAAATTTTGATAATTTTCTTGCTTCACACAGCTTTTCTAGACGCCTGTTTCTCAGCCACCTTCCACATAGTGGAAGCTTTTGCTTGGTGCGCAACTCTCTTTCATTTAACCTTTTCTTCAGCAGCCTCTTTCTGTGAGACCAGACTTCCTCTGTTTAGCCAAAGAGATCTAAAATATGTTGTTTCCATGTGACCTAAAAAAGAATGAATAATTACCTCAGATTTTGGTTATAGTCTCAGATATGACAGGGAGTACAGACTGAGAAAAAGCATTTAAACTCTGTGTTGTTAGACCAATATCTGGTTAGCACAGAAGTCCTACTGAACTGTTATAATAAAATGTTCAAGAACTTCTGAGTAAAAATGATCAGTATTTTAGTTTTGGAAACTAAAGCTAAAGGAGGTGAAGGAGAGACAGAGAACCCTGAGGTATAGGTGTGGAAGTACTAGACCAAATCACAGGACAGAAAACAGTGCTAAAACTGACTGAGGTCAGGCAGTGTGACAATATGAAATTGTCTTATAAATCTGTATGTTCAAAAGGACTTGTTGCCAACCTGGCCAAAAAAAATAAACAAGGACATTGAAGTGGAATGAATAAATACCATAATCAATGATGTCTCTAGCATTGTTCATATGAGTATAATTGTATCAGAAGTACGACTCATACCTCACATCTGATGTCAGCAAAATTCTTGCTTTTGGAAACGTTAGGTTTTGTTGGTGTAGGTCTAAGCCTGAGACCAAAATTTACTTTCATGAATTTTTTTCCCACCTTTGCTACTTGTTAAGTGAGACAAGCATAAAGGAGAGAAGAACTTTATCATATAGCAGTGACATTCTTAGAGAGAAAAAAAATTTCAAAACCAATCTTTATAACATGCAAAACTTTTCTATTCCTTGAATATAAAGCAATACAATATCATTCAGTCAGAACTTTGCAAAAAATCCTCTTACAAAAAAGGATGCAAATTTGCCATAGAAGGTGATCAGCATTCTACAGAGAGCATTCTGATATGGTATTTAATTCTGGGAAAGATTTCTACATGTTGCTTTTATCAGAAATTTAGCTCACTTTCTCCTCTTTCTCTTGTGGGAGAGGAATTCTGAGGTCACTTTTTGCATCTGAAATTCTTACATTTCTGAATCAAAATAAACATGAAGAAAAGAATACTGAGCCAATACAAGTTTACAAAATCAGCTGTCATTCACTGTTTATGATTTTAGACAAGAGGCGTATGAATAAATATGGACAATACAATGCTTGACCTAATATTATACTTTTCTTTAAGCATCCTGATTTTAAAATGTTACAAATAAAGTGAGTACACAGCAAAGCCAATACTGGGTCAAACTGCAAGATCCATCCTGCTTTATAGGTATAACAACAGCTCAAACGTTGTAAATTTTTTTCTCAATATACTCTCACAGCTTTCAAAAATCAATGAACTTTCACAGTTACATATTACATCTATGTTTAATATGGCTTCAGCAGGCAATTTCTTCACACTTAATTTTGAGGTTGACAAACTTAGCACAGGACTTTAAATTTTCTTAACATGCCACCACAAACAGCACAGCAGGCCAGGTGATTGGAGCAGCAGATCAATGCAGTGATGTCTGTAGCTGGGGCAGGGAAAGGGCTCATGGCTAGGGCTGTCAGGAGGCTCCCAAGTGCAGAGGAGGCCCTTGCTGAGACATCTCAAGGGCAGACAGCTGCAACACAGCCCTGAGTCCAGGCATCCCAACACCAAGACAGCAGGGGGACAACCCACTCAGATTCTGACAGGAGCAAAAGGCAGATGGATTTCTTTGGTTTCTACTGAGGAAAATCCTCATCTAAAGGCATTTTTCAGGGAAAGTCTGCAGTAGTAATACGGATGACATTAATCATTGACCTCTAAGTAGTTGTTTAGGCACCTTCTGTCCTACTGCACCAAAACCTGACAACCCTGCCAGTGCAATATTTACAACTACAATTTGTTCTGTGAGGTGCCTTACTTTCACATTTTGTCTGTAAGTCAGAGCACTGGAGAGTAGATCATAAAATAACAAGAAGAATAAGAACATATCGTTTAGTCATTAGGCTTCAGATCACTTTAGTTCCATGGCATCACTCATATGGCAAAGATGCTGTTGCACCAACATCTTAAAGACAGATCAAGAAAATAATATAAGCTGACTGTCTCCTTGGGTTGAGATAATGAGTTCATGAGTGATAAATAGAGTCACTGTATCATTTTCAAACATTTTCTGATTTCACACAAGTGTCTAATCAACAGCATCTAATTTGAAAAAACAGCATCAAAACTTGCCTCAAAGTTAATTCCTGCATTTCTTTTCGACTGACTTGCAAATACTTAATTTGTTGAACAGGTGCCTGCAGGACTGTGAAGTTGGAGCCTCCCACATCCCAGATAAAACTCATTTCTGAACTGTGAGACTCCCTTCCCTGCTGATAGTTTCTCTGATGCTTCATGTTCACTGGTGTAAAGATTTTCCTCAGATCCATACTCTAATATCAGTGCTGAACATCTCATATTGCTACAATCACATGGAACAACCCTGTGCTAAATGTTCCTCTGATGAAACCTGAACCTACAGAAGAAAGTGCAAATGTCAGTGGCTTGCACATAAAAACTGCTCTCCAGGGAGTCCTCCCACCTTCTCATTGTGTAAACTGAGGCACTGTCAGCACTTACAGGCTGCTGAGATCACAAACATCATTAGCAAAATTAATTCCATTTTACTATCGTGTGTTATTGCACTAGGCAGAAAGTCCCATGTAAAACTGGGAAGCCTCAGTGCTGCTCCTAGCAAATTAGAATATCAATACACTCTTCAAATTAAACAAATATCCAGGTATTTTAGAAAGCATCCTGTCCCTATTCTGCTTAATGCATTTGCCTTTACATGTATTTACTATATTGTCAAAACTCCTATGAAAATAGTAATCTCCTAATCCACACTTCTGTGCCAAATTAGACCAAATTCTAGGGCCCTTCTAATTTACCTTGGTAAGATGTTGAGTATGCCCTGATATATGAGAACATTTCACCTTTTTCCACATTCTTTTTTCTCTTTCTTTTTTATTTCCTTATTTTTATTTCCCTGTTGCTCCTTTATAACACTAACTATTCAGTACTACACAATGAAACAGGTTTCATTCACTGAGGCAAAGGCACAGGTCTGTCTCACAAGTTTTAGATACTTGAAGAAAGAATAGGGAGTTTCTCTGAACTGTACAGACAGTCAGAACTTAGCTAAATTAACACTTTTTTACACAATTAACCACAGAAATCATAGTTCTATAAAACCTTCACACAAGTTTTTATGAAGACTACCATAGGATTAAACTTGATTGAGGTATGTTATCATATTAGATTATTTTGCTTTATAAGTCCCTAGCTGTGAGCACAACTTGCCAGATAATCTAGACTGTTAAATCAGTTTATCTTCAAATTACATTGTGTCATTTCAGCTCTCAGAAGATTTTACTTATCTGTGAATCAATTTTTATAGTTTCATCTTTTCACAATACTTTAGGCAAACTCTTTATTTTTACTTGTTAGTGTGAAACTTCTTTTAGTTAGCTGTGTTGATCATTACCACTATGCAGGAGAGAGATCCCATTAAAAGAATATGACATAAAAAATGAAATTATTCTTCTTTTACTCAAAGATTGAAGTAACATTTTCACACAGTGCAAAAGTGGATTGGGGCCATGAACCTACATTTTACATAGCTCCAAACATTCTATAAATGTGTCTGAGTTTTGATAGGAGAACCATGTATACCTGGACACAAAAAAAAGACTTTTCCTGCTTTTCTACTCAGTTTTCACATCTGAAATCCACACAGAAAGTTTCTGCATTCTTGTAAGTTTTGGAACAGGGACTCACTGCTGCATATAACTTTACCCAGGAAAGCTGATTTAAAGGGATATCCTGTAGGCTTGATATAATAAAAACTGGGGAATCCCTGAAGAGACATCAAGAGAAAAAGTGATCTAACCTAGATGACAGCATATAAACATCAGCTCTGCAAAAGTATGGTCAAGTTATTTGGATGGGGCAAGATGGCTTTTGTGAAGGTCACTCTGCAGGATGAAGCTGTTGTTAAAACACAAGATAATGAAAATTGCACTGGATTTTTCTTTGTTTTAAAATGCGGAAATACTGCATGATGAGAAAAAGACCATAGGATACTGACAGAAAAGAACCAAAGAGAACGAAACAGACATAACTGAGGTCAAAAATGGGAGGGATAAAAGAAAGGTCAAGACACCAGAAGACGTAACATTCCAGGAAAGGGGAAAGTTAAAGAATGCCAAGTGGAAAACGTGTCAATACTGAGCAAATGAAAAAAATAGTATAGGAAAGGAGAGAAGATCAAGGAGGGTCAAGGAAAGGTGTTGCTGCCATAATGTGTTCCCTTTCAGAAAGGTCTGCCTGTCCCATTTCACTCTCTCAAAGTGGCTGCTACTGTGACTCTTCAGAAGTCCATTTGACAATTTCTTCAGTTAGCAGTGTCTTTTTGGTATCGTGTTGCATATACGGCTGGGCTGTACTAGACCTGAATACCGCAGAAATATTTGAACTTAATGTTTTCAGCTGCTTTCTCTTCCCCTTTACTGTAAAGCATGGACTTTGATAAGATCTACAAATGTATTATATATCCTTCCTTCTGCATATTCTCACTATCCCTAACGGCTCACAGCCTCTGGATTTGGTCTTGAACCATCACGCTATGCCTTGGAATTACTGGAGAGAATTACTGTTGGAGAGACAAATAACAGTTTTTTGAAAAAGTAAGTATTTTAGAATGACTGAATTCAATCTTTGCTCATAAACTGTTTCACATCTCAGATGGGTAATGCATTTCCTGTAATTTATTACTGGGCTCTGTTGAAATGATAAGCAGTATTTGGAATATATGATTTTGTAATTCAGTCTAAGTTTTCAGTCTAAGGCACTAAATCCAGACACAGTGGTGCAAGAATTGAGCACCATAGCTACAGCTTTATGTACCTGCAATTTTTATCATCTGCTCTCCTGGCACTTTCACAAAATCAACAACATCATTTCGGTGGTCACTTGCCTGCTTCATTGCATACTGGAGATAAATACCGGTGCCTGCTCTTTATTACTGAGTATTTTTAGCTAACTGTGTTGATTTGGTCCTGATTACTTACAAGTACTGCCAGATAAATTAAAGATTTCTAGGTATGTATTTCATTAAACCTTTTTAATCATTTTTACTAAGTCCATAAATCAGCAAGTCAACATGCTTAATTGGCCAAACAAGTTATACAGAGTAAAGAATAGTGTCACAGTCAAACTGAAGGCCTGGATAAAATAAAATCAGTGCTGCTGCTGAAATACACACTGTGAAAGGTTTTGGACAGGTCATCTATGTTTAAAGCTTCACATTTAGGTAGGGATTTTAAGTTTCTTATTTTCTTATCAAAACTTTCTCATTAGCAGAAATGACTCAGAAAACCATCACTAGGATATGAGTTTTCTTCTCTGCCTTATTCAAAAACCAATCCTTTATTCCAAGACTATATTCCTTCATGCTACAGGCCAAGTGTGGCACTAGCCTATGTGTTGTGGAAAGTTGTGGGTCTCAGAGCTACTGTCAAAGAAATGGAAGGGAAATACATCACTTCTGTTTTTTTTTTTTTTCATTTAGTCCAAAAGGTTGATTAAGTTTGGTATCATCCTAACTTTCTAATTTGACTTCCGCAGTATTTAAAGAATTCTACAGTCCCTTATTTGATGCCATTGGGGTTGGCTTACCATGTGTCCTAGTTATAGTGGCTGGAACCAGTTTATCACTGTGTGAACATAACTGGAACTGCATATTCCATGCCCTCTCTGCCATTTATCACGAACTGTTAATGATGCATTGTTTGCAGCAGCTGCCCAGGGCACACCTGACACCTCAGGCTATGAACTGGGTGTGTGAGAAAACAGAGATAAGATGGTTCCCAGTCTTCACACCAATGATTCAGGTGTGATAACTCCCCTCTGGGAGTCATTAACACTTTTCATACCCAAGCTGAGGGGTCATGTCTGCTAATGGGCCATCAAGTAGACCAAGATATCCTGTGACTCACTGAGTAAACCGCCCATTGTGAAACTCCTCACCCTGGGGGTGGTACTGGGTGCTCCTATCTGAACCCAAGCATATATAAGCTTGGGGTTTGGGGACTTAAGGCACTCACTCACTTGTCAGACTGAGAGGAGGACCAGAACCTCAGCAGGACTGCAACTACCGCTCTTGACCAGACTGCGACCACCAACCTTCTGGAAGGAAAACAGGTTTTCCTTTTCTTTTTGCTTTGGACTCAGGGGGACCACGTGGTGCTCAGCACAGGGGCTGGTGAGCACCATTCCGTTTTGTGCCCCAGGGTGCTGGTTTGTACAACTGGGTTTTGTGGGCTAAACCAATTTCCCTCCTATCATTGTATTTGGTGTAAACTTTCTTATTAAATTGTAGTTCTGACTTCTAAGCTCTTTTGAGTTGTGTTCATTTCTCTTGCTGGTGGGCAAGTGCTGGGTGCCCTTTCTTGCTGTAATTTGGTTGTATTTTCACTGTGATCTGGATTTTAAGGGTTCTTGTTAGTCTAAAATAACATAATTTTGTGCAGTATTTGACTTAAGTCTCAGGGGCTTTTTAAACCATGGAGGAATACAGAGCAAAAATGCCTCTCTGTAAAACCAGTTTAAATGTCTCTGATTTCCATTCCATAATTTTGGTTTTGGGAGACAGTGCAGGGACTTACAGACTAACTGTTTATGGAATGAGCTTCCCTTTGTCTGCATTTTATAGCTTAAACTGAATGCTTCTTGACTTTGACTACGCTTTCTCCTCACGCAAACTACCACTGAGGCAGTACAGCAGTAATTTTATGCCTGTTAATAAGCAGGGCTATCAATAGAATGGTGGCACAATAACAGGTTGGACAGTAAAAAAAATAAAATATGATAATCTGAATGTTTTCAGTCTTTCATGTGCTTTGTCAAAATCTATGAAAATACAAGAAACTACTGTGAGTTTCCAAATTTTCATGTGAACATAAACGCTCAGCAAGTTTACAAATACTTGAACAGCAAACTCTGTCAAGTCCTGTATGTTTCCATATTCCTGAAACTCTCAAATAGCATGTTTGTCCAGCACAAAAAGCCAGCTAACAAACATAATATTTATGAGCAAAAAACACTGTCACTTTGTCACGTAAGGCTGCACTACTGTTTTTAACACCTCCATCAAACAGCAAAAATCGACAGAGGTCTTGCAGGATACTTTATCAGTGAGTAAGAATACAGAGTGCATTCAGAGTCCATCTCCCCAGTGCAGTTTGACTTTTTTCATATTGATGCTCACAACCCTCTAATGGGTCTCAGAATAACACTCTCCCTTTTGCACAGGGGGATGTCTCCATCTTAAGAAGAGAGAATCATATATTAAACAAGATAGAAGACAGTAATCTCCAGATTATTATAAAGATCCATATTCTAGTGCCACTGCCTTAACTTAAAACCCTGAACAGAAGCAGACATGCAGTAAATAAATATTTCTAATACTGAATGTTTGTTTGTGTGCTAAGAAAAAATCTGTTTATTGTGACAATACTGCCAAACAGCAGCTAGAATTTGTTTTGGTTTTTTGTTCCAGCTCCATCAGAGTCAACAGAGTTTTATAAAAATCCTATCAAAAAGATTTTAATAAAAAAAGAAAAAAGCCAAACAAGCAGTAGCAATAATTCAGAAAAAACCCAAAAAAATCAACCCTGTAGTCATCTAATATCTCTAAGGATAGCCAAGTAATAATGAAGATTTGATCTTTCCAAGGGACAAGAGCTAAATATCCTTCCAAATTCAACAATTTTACTGTATAAACAGAATGATTAACTATATTAACAAACAATTCTTGAAATAAGCAAGAAAGGAAGAAATTATGACTTTCTTGTCTCTGGCATTGTACAATACCATCTCTGGACACTGTAAGCTGTCCATGCCAACTCTGATTTTTCTTCTTGGCTTGTAAAGTTCTGAAAAGCTGAATGTTTGACTTTGGAAAACAATGGGCTGACCCAAATAGCAAAGTTTATCAAAGTGTTATGAAAATAATGCCAAGTGCTTTCTATTGCTTTGAAATTAGTTTTTTTGTTTGTCTAAGCCTTTTTTCACTGTGGAGCTTTTAGAGTCATCTACCTGTAACACAGGACCTTTATTTATAGAAGTAGAGCAGTAGTATCACTATTTCTGTCTATTACTAATTGATGTGCAGCAGCAAACCTGCTTGAGTTCATTCCTCATTTGATTTATTTATTTCTGCAGTTTGTTTTACAGTGAACTTTGTCTTCTATTTCTGTGTCTTTTTATTATAGTAAAGAGGTGAAGCTACATCTAGTTGCTGTCCAACATACGCAGTTCCCAGAATGTCTAACTTTTCTTGTAATTATGCTAAATGCTAAATCTAAAGGATGGAAATAAAAACTCTTAGGGAATTTTGACCATCATTTTCTAAGAATTTCTAATGAATATTCTGTATCAGAATGCACAAATAATGTAGAAAATCATTTGGCATCCCAAGCCACAGATTATCAATAACACAGTACTTACAATCTAATTAACGGAATAGAGAAAGCAGCCTATGGTGTACATTTCTCTCTTTAACACAAATTGTCCATATTACCACCAGACCAGAGTTCACTGCTTTTGAAATAATAGGATGCAAAGTGTAGATAATGCAACAAATTAGGTTAAACACATAATGATCAAAGATGTGAAAGCAATGGTTTGAATATGCAAAATCAAATAGATTAAAACACTACCTCTGGTTGCAATTTAACATTTACTACTATTATTAGAACCATATATCTATCATGTAACTGGGGCACAAAGCCAGGCCCATTTATAGGAAAAATAATACTAAAGTAATGGCTATACTGAGACAAGTTAAAAACATCTCCACATCTTCTTCTCTAATTGTATTTTAGGTTAAAACTATCTACATTGGTTTGAAAGCATAATTATAACATAATTAGATATTGATCATTACACATAATGCTTTCATGCACAGGTGCCTAAATTTAATTTTTTTTTTCTTTGGTTAAAGTTTCACTCTAGTAAACCTTTAGAGTAAAATTTATCTTTATCTTCTTTATTATTACTTTCCCTTAATGACTTGACATCTCAATGCAGGAGATTAGAAAGAACACAAGAGGGAAAAGGAGTTACAAACTTGAGTCTCAAAACCAAGCTATCTGTGAGTTTGCAATTTCAGCTTCCAAAATATTTTGGTGCCTTCTGAAAAAATTTGCCATATAGTACCTGACTGGATACACATTTAGGCAGCTATTTGCTTGTGACTTCATTACATTATTTTCATAAACATTGTCATGAGCTAAAATAATTCAATGGAACGAAACAGATAAGAAGGAGAAAGAGCAAGAAAAATGCAGTCTTGAAGCTGTAAGGAAAAGGCTGAGCATAGGGGAAGGAAATCACAGAAGTCAATAAGCTGATCAGTTCGGAGTGGACAAAATTGTGCCAAAGCTGTGAAAAAAACTAATCAAATACATAAGGCATCAAAAGAAAGTTTCTGATTGTTTAGTTGGTGGCCAACACTCATGCTGTTTGCTCTCAGTAAGATGAAAGCTCAATTATTGTAATATATTCATTTTAGCATCTCAGTGTGACTCCTGCTATTTAGTCTAAAAAGCTGACTTTGAATAATTGACAGTCTCATTAACATGTTACAATGAAATGGAAACAGGAGATTTTGAGAAACGGTATGCTTATAATTTAACATAAGATTGTAAAAAAGAAATATGGAATAACATGAGATGAAATGTGAGGGCTAGAATCTGGTTTCATTCCAATGAAAAATATCTTATGATTTATGTAACAATAACAAAGAAAACCTGATAGGTATATTGACACAAGAAACCACAGACGACATCTGCTTACCACTGCTGGACAGTTAACATGTTACTATTATTTCACTGACAGATCACAGAAAAATAGAGATTATCAAGTCCACGCCAACTTACTTCAGATATCCCTACTTCAGTTTCTCCTGTAATGAGAATTCTAGTTTGGGAGTCTTTTATTAAAGGCTATTTAGAGGTGAATATGATGGCTTTTAATACTTATTAGTTGATCATACAGTGTTGTAGAGCAAGTATTTGTTAGGTGCTTTAGACATAGTACCCTAGCAGCCATTCTCAAACTTCCCTGTCAAAAGCAGTGTGCCAGAAATCTGAATTTGAGCCATGGTCTAATAAAACTATCATGCATATCTGATCCATCAATAATGCCTCATTCTGGGCTCTTTCAGTCGACCCTTGGGTAGCTGAATGCTGCTTCAGAGCAACTGATTTATGTGCTTATTCTTGACACTAATGTTACTTAAAAAACTTTCACAAATTGATTTAGCATCTCTTTTAAGCAGTTAAACTGAAGTTCTCTGAAGAGCTACAAAGCTTAAACTTTGTAATTTATTAGTAGAACTAACAAAAATGAACAGTCACTGCTATACAAGAAAGATTTCTTAGGTGCTTCAATGTCTTCTGTTCTGCTTCTCTCCTGAGAATCAGGCATTGTTAAAATCAGACATTGACATTTTTCATTTTATGCTCCACTTCAGCATGATATAGTTAATGCTAGACTTTATGACCACAAACTTCAGTAGCCTTTTATTGCTGTTCTGTGTCTTCCTGACTTCAAAATTCTCCTGAGCTTTAATTAGGGTCTCTTCATCCCTTAGGTTTTCAACCTCTTTTAAAAAGCAGCAGGCTTTCTCACCAAACACTGCCTCAGGATTTGTCTGACTATTTAAGTTATTCACTTAGCTGAACTCTTAGATACAAAACATGCCATCAGAAGCACAATCTGCACGAAGGAGATGCAGCTACTCATCTTTCCACAATAGAGCGAGGGTCTGAGTCTCGGAACCAGAATATCACAGCTGGGCTGGATAATAAAAAAAAGGAGATCTGAAGAACCAAGACTGAATATTGAAAAAAACTTTTCTTTCCAGTTAGAGGACTAGTAAGTGGTTGAGCTATGTGAGGATAGAGGGAGCATAGTTCTTTTGATTTTTTTTTTAAGGAAAAAGAGGAAAACATGAATGTTACAAAGGGAAATATTAATGACAACAATTCCCTAACACATGAAATAATTTGTCATAAGCTGTTTGAAAGCAGTGGTAAAAGGAAAATAATGATCTTATGCCACAGGAATTTGAACCCTAAATAAAACAGACTGGTGGCAGACTTGACTTCAGATGGAATGAACACATGTACCAGGAAAAAAAAAAAAAAAGAAAAATACCTTTCATGGAAGAAGTGGACAGCTGAAAGCATCACTGGAGCTAAAGCTCTCTAAAAATACATAAGAAAAGTGCTCAGGTTCTGAAACAGAAGTGCATGGGTATCTGTCAGTAGCAAGTGTGAACAAAATATAAGACTTTCAGATGATAGCCTGATTTCAAACAGCACTCCAGAAAATCTCTAGAATTTTAAACAGTTGTAAGAAATTTTCAGTAACTGAGTCTTAGCAAGCAAGCAAGCAAAAGGTATGGTGGAAAGGAGCATAAGTATTTGAGATTATACAAGAAATGAAACACAGGAGGTAAGAGAGCCAAGAAGATGATGCGAGGGCTGGAACATCCCTCCTATGAAGAGAGGCTGAGACAGCTAGGGTTGTTCAGCCTGGAGAAGAGAAGGCTGCAGGGAGACCTTATTGCAGCTTTCCAGTACTATATGAAAGCTGGAGAGACTTTTTACAAGGGCACATAGTGATAGGAAAGAGAGCAAATGTAGATTAGGTATTAGGAAGAAATTCTTTACTGTGAGTGTGGTGAGGCACTGGAACAGGTTACCCAAGGAATTTGTGCATGCCCTATCTCTGGAAGTGTTCAACACCTGGTTGGAGTGGGCTCTGAGCAACCTGGTCTTGTGGAAGGTGTTCCCCCCACAAGAGGGGCTGAAATGAGATGATCTATAAGGTCCCTTCCAACCCAAACCATTGTATGGTTCTATGACTTCTCAGATATAACAAAATGAAACAACAACATTAAAAAAAATAAATTAAAAAAAATTGACAGATGTAAACCTGAAAAGCCAACACAGAGTCCTAAAAAATAAAGGAGTGAAAGACAATGTTTGCAGGATATTGGAAGATGCAGGGATCAGAACTTGCCATTCTTTATACCTGTGCTTGTAGAGCAGACAGTATTCTGTCATAGCAGATGTAATAAAGAATTTCAGAACAAGACTGAAGGCAGAGAAGTACACCAACCAAGTCAGAGTCTAGTGAAGCAGAACACATAACACCATCACAAATTTTCACAAATATTTACTTTTTTTTTTTTTTTCTCAACTGATTTCCAACTTTGGTCAGCAAAAGAAGATGAGTAAAAAAACCAATATCTGTTTTGTGTGTAGGAACATGTACAGATACGATAAAAAGAGCAACATGAGTCTCCATAGATTTCCATGGAAAGCTTAACACCTACGAATTCTTATAACTCTGTTAAGGAATTGTCCTTAAAATATCCAGTTTGTTTATGAATGTATAGTGATGATATCTTGAGAAAAATATGCCCGCTAAATTTTGAAGTAGGGCAGTGAAATTACAGATCTCAATAACTGTTTCTTTGATATTTAATATGTACATATTTAGTAGTTATGTATTATTATGCCTATTAAGGCACTTGATTTTGTCTGTCACTGTAATATTGATAAAGATATACAGCTGGAAGTACTTATCCCACGTGTTATTTGTAAAAAACAACAAAAGGGAAAATATCTAACAAAATATGAATACAACAATTTATAATTCAAAGTAGTTTTCAGGGGAAAAAAAGCCTTGAAAACAATATGATCCAAGTTAAATAGATTAAATAGAGGTGGGGTTTTTTATTTATCATGTGATTTCCTTCAAAATTTGTCCTGTTCAATCCCTATTTTTCCAAATTTCTCACAGAGTCTACAATTAGACTTCTTAGAGCAGCTAACACTGTGTTGTGTTTTTAATTTTTTATGTCCTGTAATTTATTAGCATCATATTTTGAATCATACTAAATGAAGGCACATCAAAAAAGGGCATTGATTATTAAATGCATCAGGGTTAGCGGAGCAGGTCTTATCATTCAGGAGATGCAAAAGAGACAACCATGTTTAGATTATAACAACAATCTAATTCTGTCTTAATTCTAAAAAATAATAATAATAATAATAATAAAAAAGATTCAGAAAAAAATCCCAGACTTATGAGTCATGGGTTATAAAAAAAACATAGTAAATTTAGAGATATATAATTTTCTGTTTCATACTACCCAAGAAGTAGTACCATATCTGATGTATATAATTAAATACAAAGCCTGCTTCTTTAGGCATCTGCACTGCATATTTTGAACAAGCCTTGAATGGGTGCATTTTTTTCATTATGCAAAAGCTGCAGCAATGAGATTTCTATGCAAATGGTTCTGTTCTCTGTGACTTGAGGGGGAGTAACGACAATCTTCTTTACACTGTAATAAATTTAGCAGAATTCCATTGAAAGGCTTACTGCTCAGTTCCACTACTTAATGGTGCTTTGCCCTTGACCTAGAGGTGTTATTTATTTAATCATGTGGAAATCAAAAGAATTAAATGCCTGGATGGCCCTTCATAGCCCATAGTGCCAACAAGCAATGGAGAGGTGTCTGTCATGTCTTAACACTGTAGCAATGGATCAGCAGAAGAATTGCCTTCTTACTTACAGGTTTACACTTAGAGATTTCTTTCAATAAAGCCTGAGTATACAAAAGTCACAGAGAGACAGATAATGCATCTTAATCTTTGACAGCTGCATAAACACTGCAGTCAAGAAATACAAGGGGAGTTATTTCCTCTTCTATTTATCTAAATAGTATCTCCCTTATTTATCAAAATAAATTAATTTATTCTACAGTTGCTGAGAATGTCAGATTCAGAGAAGGTAGAACTGGCTGGTACTAATATTTAATTACTTCTGTGGAGTATTCAAGCAGCTGTAGTTATAATGTCTGAGCTTTTTTTTTTCTCAGAAACCTTTTTACTGTATGTCCTACATGGGTAACTCCCACTGGCACTAATAGGAGACTCATGTGAGTACAGTGGCCAGGAAAGAATAAAATATCAATATTCACCATTGAAGGAGGTTTAGTTTTGGTGTGGTTTTGTTTGGTATTTTGTTTGTTTGTTCTTTCTCTTTTCTTTTTGTTTGTTTGCTTGCTTGTTTGGGGCACTTTTTTCTTCCCACTCTGCTCTGTATGTCAAAAGCAAAAAAATTACACACTGGCCTGGAACTTTTTATGTAACTTTTTATGTGGCTGTGAGTGAAAAACATTCCCTGAAGTAGAAAAGGACTTATTTAAGAAAGGGTTAATGATCTAATTACATCTTCAACGAAAATACTCTAAAAATCTGACTTCTTTTCTGGCTCTTTCAGAATAGAAAAGACAATCAGGTTTTCGGACAGGATGTACACCTTTGTGTCTATCTAGCTCAAAAGTCTTACACAAATTTTTGTTCCCATTAAAGCATGATTTTTCACACACTATCCATGAACCCCTAAGCATTGTAAGAGGCATTCACAAAAACACTATAAAATTTTTATATTATGATCCTGTCTATTCTAATTATATTTAAAATGTATGGTTATTACCCTAAAAATGAAATAATTTTATTGTATAAGTGTTTGACATACACATTTGCTTACCAGGAATTGTATTACCCTCTAGCATTAATGTCCCATAAAGTCATTACTGCCATAGAAATATCGACAACATTTCCACACATTCAATGGAACATGCAGCATCAGATAATTAAAATGGAGCGTCAGAGGAACTGTAATAATGAATTCATGATTGTTGTTTGTTTCTGCTTAAAATATTCAAAGTTGTGATTCAACAGAACTTCAGCAGCTAGAAAACCAGTAAGTGATATGCCCGATTTGAAGCCCACAATCTTTGCCATTCTGGTCAGTGGTAAAGGTTGTCCACGGGACAACTTCCGTCCACTACAGAAGAAACAGTGGTTGGCACCTTTTTGTGAGATAACAAAACATTCTGATCTGAGAAAACACTGGCAGCTTCAGAAAAGGACTCAAGACTACCTCCTAGCACCTGTATTTGTTTTATCTAAATGCTGGAACTGGACTAAGCAAGTGCAGCTCCCAACTTTTTGATGGAGGACTGTACACAGCAGGGAGGAAGCTACTGTGTTGTCCAGTACATCTCACATGCTTGGAGGATCAGGACATAAATTAGGGCATACATGCCCTCCAGTATAGCCAATGCCATCCTCCTACCAGTCCCATTTCTTAGTTCTGATTGGTGGGGTTTTGGGGGTTATTTTTAGTATAGGTTAAACTACTTTCTGTATGTCTGTAACAATACTGTAAGCAGGGGAAATAAGTCAAAAATGTATTGTAAATGACTAATATTATTTCCTTTATACACATTCTTTCATTAAGCTGATAATTATGTAGAGAACTTTCAGCAAGACTTGAATCAGTCTATTTCAATTCAAAACATGTTTAACATTAGCTCCGTAGATGTCTTGTCACATCATGCTGCGTCAACAAAAGTGGTGGTGGTTGCAATAAAGTTCCAGTTTTAGTTTAAATCTAAATTAGTATAATTTTGACAGTCTCTCCTAAGGAAAACAATTACCTCTCTTGCATCCACATTCTCCAACAGCACTGTACATTTCTGAATATATACCCAGGGAGAAGAGAAATATGTTGAGATACAACTTCATGAAACTACAGAAATAATGTAAAACAGAAACAGATATTTGCAGTTTCTCACTTACGAATTAGGGGTGATAGAAAAGCACCAAACAACTAAACTGGTGAGTTTAAGATGCCAAATTTGCAATAATTCGTTGCTTCAGCCAAACAGCATTAAACAGTAGCTTGATGTTTTAAGAGCTTGCTGTTTTAACCTTTTCACTGTTTTCCTTATAGTCCTTAGGCCTGGCAGGAATTACAAGTACGTGATCAGAGATATAAAGACGGAAAAAATATTTGTGCTTTTTATCATTATTTTTGTTAAAAGTCAGTTTTGTTGTCTTGACTTATAAACTATAGTTCTTCAGATCCTCTACAGAGCAGTTCATAATTGGGCTTTAATGATGTAGTTATTTTCACATTTCACAAGACTCTTTTTACCACCTACACTTTCTGCAAATGAAGAGCATGAGCAGAAGCTTAATTGTAGTTGCTTGATGAATATTTACCTCTCAGCTCAATAAATCATGATGGTTCACCTCTTCCAAAGTCAATACCTATTTAATATTCTATTAAGCTGATAGGAGTAAAAGAATAGTAAACCAGGTTTCTGCTACAGCAAAGTAATTAACTAAAACAAGGAACAAT
This sequence comes from Grallaria varia, assembly GCA_013396735.1. Classification (NCBI taxonomy): domain Eukaryota; kingdom Metazoa; phylum Chordata; class Aves; order Passeriformes; family Formicariidae; genus Grallaria; species Grallaria varia. The sequence continues at coordinate 143,777 of VWZG01000228.1, forward strand.
TCCCCTTTCATTTGAAATAGCAATAAAACACCCGTTATTCAAGGAGTGTGATCATTATAAAACTGTGTGGAAATAAGTGAACCTTGTAAACTTGGACTTAATGCAAATTTTTTTGAGTGGAAATACCAAAAAACTCTCAAATGATAGATTTATGACTTAAGCACCATACTATTTTTGAAAAATGTCAGGTTCTCAGCTGATGATAGCTCACCTAACTGAATAAAGTCAGCATGAAAATAATTCAGTTTTCATTCATAGATTAATATTGAATATGCTGTCCTTTAAGGCATCCAGATTCTAGATAGGTTAAGCTCATTATATATTACAGTTTTGGAATACTTCATTTATAACACTTGGATTATAACCGCAGTACATTAAGGCAAATTTACTTTATTTTTCTTCTGCTTAAACAGGCTTTAAAAGATTGAGGGAAGGAATCAGTTCTTCAAAAAAGAATGATTTCAAAGAAATAATAAGCCACTTATTAAGAAATTAAATAAATAATTTCCATTTTTGAATATTCTGAATTTGGCTTCTTCTCTCCTTTGTTTTCTCCAGGCACAGTACCTTGGAAGAAGGGAAGGAGAATAATGATCACTATTTCTCTTTAATTTCATCTACATTCTTCATCTCCATTCTCCATGAGAGAGATAGCAAAGGGCTTCTGCTAGGAAATTCTGTGGTGGAATGGTGCTTTGAGCTGCTGGTAGTAGGCATCCTTATGAGGTGACAGGTCAGGGAAGTAACTTTATATAAAACTGTACTATGCATTGGTACATGGGTTTGGTCACAGAGTGACCAGTTCTGCAGCCATTGACCACACCAGTAAAAACATACAAAATCAGGATTCAACTTCTCTAATATTCACTGAGATATATTTTATACTTTTTTCTCTGCCACAAATAAAGGTTTGATAAAAACACTGCTCAGGTTCCTCAAGTTTCGTTCCTTAGATAGTTGTACCACCTTTTTAAAAAATGTGAAACTACACAAACTGACACCACCTCAAGATCTGGCATGCTGCACAGTCCTCAGTAATAGGATTCAGCATGATGTGTCTTTTTTCTCTTTTTTAATTTTTTTTTTAAATTTATTTTATTAAGTAGTTTAAAAGAAAAATGTAGAATTCATTTCCTAAAGTTAAAGTTGTGGGTGGATCTTGACTGGCTGCCACACGCCCACCCAGCTGCTCTCTCAGTTGCTCTCTACAGGACATGGGGAGAAAATAACATGGAAAACTCATGGGTTGAGATAAAGACAGAGAGATGCTAATTACCATCATGGGCAAAACAGAGTCAGCTTGGTGAATTTTAGTTTAATTTATTGCCAATTAAAGTAGAGTTGGATAGTGAGGAAAAAAGTAAAAAACTAAAACACTTTCTCCACTGAGCAGCTCAGGGAGGCAGGGGAGATGAGGGGCTGTGGTCAAGTCCGTAACAGCCCCTCTCTACTGCTCCTTCCTTCTCACACTTTTCACTGCTCCAGCCTGGGGCTTTCCCAAGTACTGCAGTCTTCCAGGATAAACCTGTTCCACACGGGGGCCGCCCTGGCACAGCCCCAAAGCTGCCACCACCACCAGGAACCTGTGCCCCAGTGCACACAGCTATAATTTATTTATGAAGTAGGGGAATATAAAAGTGTTACATGACCATATTTGCTTTTCAACTCTGTACACAGTCATTTAGTTTTGTTCACTTGAGCTCCAGTAGCAATAACATCACAGATACATATAGATGAGCTGAGTGTCAAACATGTAATTAACATCCTGGGAAATAACCTGGTTGCAAAGACTTTAGTTGTACATACAATAAAAAGACAGACCTTCATTTTTGTTATGCAAGTGCAAGGATTTTTTTGTGGATTCAAAGGCTTAATCTAGATTACTGTACAATATGCAATAAAATGTAGATATGTTTCTAAACCACCTTTTACAATATATTTCACACATGCACAACCATGGGGGACTGGGAAGCACATTAAGGGGCTAAAGCTGAAGATGGTTCATTATGGGAAAACAGACATGATACTTCTCCACTATAGTCACCTCTTATTTGCATCAGGATAAAAATAGGTTTACTCCCTCTGGTTTATTTTAATAAAGTAGTACCCTGTATGGCCAGCCTCATAATAGCTCTGGAATCTCTACAGGAAAGGAAAAGTAGATGTTTTAGACAATGCATTGAGTAACAGAGTACTCTTGCCAATGCAGGTGTTATCAAAATCATCAATAATTAAATGAAAATAAAAACACTGATTCCTACACCAGAAAAATATGAAATCTATATAATTGTTAAAATCTGTTTCGATGGAGGTGAGTTGATGAAATGTTTTAGTAAAATTAACGTGAATTAATTATTAAAAAAAATAATCACAGGCTAGTAGTATGATGTCCCACAGACTTGTAGAGTGATAAAGGAGCAGGCAGTTTGTGGGTGCTCAGATGCAGGGGTAGTCAACGTGCAACCTGTAGGCAGGGATTACTAAAATAATTTGAATCCCATTTAAGAGGAAATAGAAGCCACATAAATTGCCATTGTTTCCACTGCCTCTAGGTTAAAATCTATTCCCTGTGCGAATCAGCAGATCCAATTAAGCAGATTTAAGGACTTCTCAATTAAATACAGAAGACTATCCAAGTACCTTTAAGTATAATATTTTCTAGCATACAAGAATTTCATGAAAATCCCACTGCCAATAAAACTAGGAGGGTCAGTAATTAATTTTAATACCTAAATTGACATTTTCTTATTAAAAATACATTATCAAATTAATTCCCAATTAGGAATTCCACAGGCAACTGTAATTCTACTGTTATTCTTCTCTTAATTTATTTAGCCATGCATATTTAAGTTTTGCCTGAGTTGCAATTTCATATAGAGGTCCTGATCTCAGCTAAGAAGCCATTTTACAGCAATGTAAATTTGTTCTATTGTTCTTGAACTTGGTATTTGTTACCTTTATAAGAGATTTTTATTATTCTGTCTTCCAGCTGTGAGCTGTTTGAAATTAAACCATGCAGAACCCAGTCTGACTCACAGCAATACCTTTATTCCTGAGGGAAAGCCTGACACTTTAAAGCCTCAGAAAGAAGAATACTGTTTTTCTCAGTTTAATTTTCACTGGACTGTCACACAGAATGGTTGTACTGGGTACGCTTTGGAATGGTTATTTGTTTTAGCCGTTGTATTGGGTTTCTGTGACCAGGTTTTGGTAATGGGAGTGGTCCAGGATTGGCTTCTGTGAGAAGCTCCCAGAAGCTTCCCTCATATACAACAGATCCAATGCCAGCCATCTCCAAGATGGATGTCCCACTGGCCAAGGCTGAACTAATCAGAAATGGTGGTAAATGTATCTGTGATAACATATTTAAAAAGGAAAAAACAAAACAAAACAAAACAAAACAAACAAACAAACAAACAAAAAAAAAAACCACCACCCCAAACCAGTTATTGGGCAGATCTAATTGATCTCAGAGAAGAGAGGTGTGAGAATGTGTGAGAGGAACAACTCTGCAGATGCCAAGGTCAGTGAAGAAGGTAAGGGAGGAGGTGGTCCAGGTGTCAGAGTTCAGATTCCACTGTAACCCGTGGTGCAGATCATGGCGAGGAGCAGTTCCCCTGTAGCCCATGGAGGTCAACAGGGATGCAGAGATCAACCTGCAGCCCATGAAGAAGACCCATGACAGAGAGGTGGATGCCAAAAAGAGGGCTATGAACTTGTTGGAAGCCCCCGCTGGAGCAGGCTCTCGGCAGGGATCTGCAGACCCATGGGGAGAGGAGCCCACACTGGAGTAGATTTCCTGGTAAGGCTTGTGACCCTGTTGGGGAGCCACACTGGAGCAGCCTGTACCTGAAGGACTGCACCCCATGGAAGAGTGACCCACACTGCAGCAGTTCATAGAACTGTAGCAGTGTGGGATGGACTCACATTGGAGCAGCTTTTGAAGGACTGTCTCCCACAGGAGACACTCCACGCTGGAGCAGGAGAAAGCCTCTTCTCCAGCCTGCAATGAATTGACCATAAACCTCCGTCTCCCTGAGCCACTGGGAGAGAGGAGGTAGATCTTGGGAAGGAGGGAGGGGTGGAGTAAAATTGTTTTTAAGGTTTATTTTACTTCCCATTATCCTGTTGTGGTTTTGATTGGTAATAAATCCGATAATATCCCTTAGTTGAGTCTATCTGTGATGGTATTCAGTGAGTGATCTCTTCCTGTCCTTATCTCAACTCAGGAACCTTCATTTTGTTTTCTCTCCCCTGTCTAATTTGGTGAGGGAAGTGATAAAAGAGATTTGGCGGGTGCCTAGCATCCAGCTACTACATACAGTCAACCCAATATAGCAGTACAGTGATAGAATTTGTTTTCCACCAACACAAGGGCAGGAACATCTGTTGTCTACCTCTGAGTGATTCTCAGTGTGAGAAACAACATACCCTGAACACAGTAAAGGTTCTGTCTACAAAGGTGTGTTGTCCTCTGACCATCTTCTGCGTGTTGCAGAAAAGCTTCTCTTTTACGCACATATGTAAGCTCCCTGGTTTTGAGCAGCACTGTCAGCACTGCGTGGAGTCAGAGTCCCACAGCATTTCTGCCCCTAGGGTGATTTAGTCCTCAGAGGCAGCTGGCTGCTCTCCTTTATTTATCAGCTCTTCAGGAGTACTAATTGAAGCACCATTCTTGATCAACCCAGAAGTATAAGGTGCAGTCACCAAGGCATGCTAAATCTGTCAGCAAATGCTGGCGTTTCTTCCTGGCTGTGCCTCTTTGTTTATCAAATAATCATTTTCAGTAATAAGGGAGCAGAGTATAAACATGCTCTTCACTAATTTGCTGTGTTTGAACATCTAATTCTTTAGTATTGTGAACAGGAAGCACTGATGAGCTTTGTGACTGCACAGTTTGGTTCCAATTAAATTTTTAATGAAACAGAAGTCAAGACCAACTGTGAGTTGAGACAGTTTTGATTTCAGCAGTGCCCTCTTATGTCCTCTAATTTGACTACATTTTCTCCACTGAATGTAAATATTGATAGTTGACAAGTCAGAAGACAGAGCAGGGGATGGCATCATCGCTTTCCTGAGCTTCCACTTGATTTTTTTTTTTTTATTTTTTTAAAAATTATTATTTTTAGGGTCTGTTGAAAGATTGGCAATCAAGCCTATCTTGAATTTTCAAGTTCGCTCAAATCTGCTTTCAGAATGGATGTCCCAGGGTGATTGTAAGGCAAAGGAAACAAAGTGTGCTTGCACCATCGAGCACACTGCTTTAAGCTGATGGAAAATGTTTGAAGCTATTTATCTTCTCTGTAGGAGCCCAAAAAAGTCTGTTGCTTCCTGCCACTAATAAATGCCATGGAGGCCAGTTGCTTTCAAAACTCCCAATAAGACCCACTGGTGTTATTTTTAAAGGAATACAGCAGAAGGGAGAAAAGCTAGTTTAAGAAACATTTGCAACAGTGAAACAGTGCTCAAATGCACGGTATTAATGACGGTAGTTGGTAGCAGCAGCTGACTGACTGGATATAAATAGCAATCTGCTAGGCAGTACCAGCTTGAAAACAATGCAGATATTGGGAAACAATGCAGATATTGGACTGCACTGTCCTACTGTACACCTATCCATCACATTAGGTGATCTGACCCTTGAGTACTAAATTCTGTAACCAACATGTGAAGGGAAAAATGAATTGCTTTAGCTCTGAGGCTTGCTTTATTTAGTATTCATTCAGGGATAGTTTTGATATCAGAAAATGAAAACAAATACAAAAACAACACCCATCCACTCCCCCACAAGTTTTATACTAATGAAGAGCTGCCAAGAAATAGTTTCAGTAGTAGGGCTCAGAGTCCCCAGCTGGAGTAAAGTGGCCCAGCTCTAGTGACTACAGTAACATTGCACCACAGCTGTTAGTTGTAGATGGGGCTGCACATTCCTGACACCAGACTACTGAATAAGTAACAGTAAGAATATCAGAAGTATAGCGTCTGCCTTTGGATCAAAACATCTGATCTCTTTTTCTTTAAGTTTTGGTGAGAAAAAAGGGCAACTTACTCTTGATCCTTAAATACATATTGAGGGGGATAATTTTAAAATTAAGATCTGGAAAAAGTGTTGTCTGGAGTCTAAAATTTAATATCTGGATAAATTCCATGGAGTTCAAAAGATGATGGACCTTGAAGCTATTCTGCAATTCTGAGAAGTTCATTTAGTTATTTTAGTGAGGCACTTTAAATGCATCCTCCTACATACCCGGAAGCCCGGTAACTGAAGGACCAGATTGCAGAGAAAGAAAGATGTAAAACCTCAGGCTAAAGAAGCTCCATCTACTTTTTTCACAGTATCTTTTCCTTACCCTTCATCAGCAAGAGGCAAACAGTCCCACCCTCATGTATTTATTTAAGTGGCAAATGTAAATGATGGAATACGATAATTGTCAGAAAGGATTTATTAGTATGGCTTTCCTGTTGTTCCTGACTTGTGCCACTGCACCAAATGCACGTGTATGATGTGTTACAACTGCAAAATATTTTAGGTTACTAATTGTTGCAAATGCAGATATTATTCCCCAAAGTATGTTTATTTTAGTGAGCTTGAGTTATTTTATTTGAAACTCACAATCTATGCCTTTTGGAGACTACTCAAAAAATCCCACTGCTGTGACAATTTTTTCACACAGCTATCTTATATTTCCTCACAGTCTGACTTAATTTTATCACCCCTTCCTCTTTCTCTAAGTCTTACACCGTATAACATTTCTTATTCCTTGGAGTTAACACTTCGTTGTGAACAATATCTCGTGTTTCCTTTCAATCATTATACACACAGGCAATCCTCTTGCAAAATGTTCCCTCACATGTCACTTGCCCTACTCTCCAATAGGATTAATAGTATTAACTCCATAATAATATTTTGATGGTTTTTTGATTGGCTTGAATCTTCCTGCAGATTTAGGAAAATGTGGTGCCTATTGTATTATTTATCATTTAGCTGTACCAGTTGTACAAAGCCTAGGTGCTCTTTCCTACACTATTGGTTTCAGAAAGATCAAATGCAGACAAAGAAATTGAACAACACGTATAAGGGTGATAGAATTAAGACAGTAGATGTTTATTGATTTATATGTGTTACTTATGAAGACTAGATTATCTTTTCTCTATTTAGTAAACAGATGGGCAGAGACAATACTAATATCATGTCATGGTGTGCTTTATTGCATAAATATACTGTGCCTTGAAGTAAAGCCACCATAGAAATCTCTGCTTAGGTAGACATATAAAATTTAAGTAATTGAGAAGAGTTCTGACCATCTACTCAATCATGCCACTGTACAGAATTCTAGTGCAGTTGAGGAGTGCACACACATTTTAGGTTGCATAACACTTGCAGAAGCCAGCACCTTCCATTTGTAATGATATTACTGTTTCATAGGGCTAGAGAACCAGATTATTTCATGATTCTTTGATCTCAAGAATCCTCTGATTTTTTTGTTTTGTTTTTGTTACTTCGGTTTTTATTTGTGTTTTTTTGTTTGTTTGTTTGTTGGGGTTTTTTTGGCTTGGTTGTTTGGTTTGGTTGTTTTTTGGGGTTTTTTTGCATACCGACAGTCTTCAGAAGGTTGAATGAGTGGATCAAAGGAAAAATTAGGCTGATACAGTGTAGAGGAACAGAGCCACCTGCATACTCCAACTTCCACAGGCAAATACAAGTGACATTTGGAGGGTACTTTGCACAGAAAGAGTCTCACAAATGTCTGGTTAGAAAGAAAAGCCAGGAGGTTTCTTCTTGCAGGATCCACTTAAACCACACAAGAAATGTTTCAGGTTAAGGTGCGTACGTAGGACACTTGATCAGCTCATGGATAGCTCGCTAAACCTGTGATCTTCAGCCTGATGCATCAAGGCAAAATAAATGATTTTTACTTATTTTAATATGCCTGGCTAAAAACTATGCTGCTGCAGGAACTGCTCCAGTAGTAGAGGAGCTATATCTGCCTTAATAGCAAGGACATGCATCACAGAAGCAGGATGGATGCTACTAACTCTAAAGCTGCAGAGACCTGATGGATTTCAGTCTGCCATGGCAACTCTGCTACAGACATTACTGTTATCCCAAGCCTCTTTATAAACAAGGGAAAAAATGCACCAGTAAAAGAGTGGTGCTCCTTTTCTCTTTACATTCAAACTGCTTTTCTTTTACACTAAGGTTTTCAGAGAGGAACTTGTGCCTGCCTTACTGCCATACAAGAAAGGGTTCGATGTAATCTAAGATTGTGTCCTCTCTTGGTAACTTCAGCAACAGCTGTTGAAAACTAAAACCACATCAGCTTCAGTGACTAGAACACAAGAATGAAAACTAATTTGCACTTGGCTGTAATCAAGGCTGATTGCAGTCTCAGTGACCTTGGGCAAGTTACTCAAGCTCTTTGTTTGCCTTCCTGCTCAGCTGTAAAATTAAGTCAAAGCAAAACTTCACTGGAAAACAGATGCTGGTTCAGACCTGATTTTCTTTTTTTCTGGTAAAAAAAACTATAGAAGAAAATATAATAATTAATAAGTAGCAGTCTACACATACTAATTATGTGGCCATGTCCATTATGACTGTACATAAACAAAATCAATTTTCATTAGGAGATATTAATGTTACCTACTATTGCTAGAGAGGCTTTGGAAGTTACCAAAAAAAGTTTCTCTTCAATTAAGCACAGTCATTCTTTTATTCCTTAGTATTGTGTACTTTTTTAAACCAATCAGATCTTGATATAAAATGAATGTATACTGAAGAGTAAGCACAATTTGAAAACAAATTTTGGCACTTTTTCATCTATTTATGCATGGGATAGTTTTATCTTCATAAAAGGCAGTTTTATGAACAATGAACATACAGTCAGATTCAGCTGTAGTTTAAACAGGTGTAAATACAGCTATTCTACCAAGACCACTGCAGCTGGTTGTAGCATCAGGATTACTTCATTTAAATGCCACTGTCTTTTAGGACATTCATTAATGCAGTGTTTATTTTATTTTATTTTATTTTGAAGTAGGGAATAATGTGAGGTGAAGTTCTGTTTTAGGAATCCTTCACTATTTTCAAACAAGCATGATTGATAGAAATGCAGTTTTCCATGTTCATAATTACAACAATAGATCAAATAAGAAAGCCTTTCTTAATTCTGAAGTGCCTCTACTTCTTCTTATTGAAGCAGTGGGAACGGTGTTAAAAAATTGCAAATACCTTTGGTACCCATATTATTTTTTAATGGAATCGATATTATCATGTTTTGAATTTGTATTGTCATGTATTTTGGATTTTGGCAAATTGTGCCAAAAAGATATCAGATCATCAGGCTTGCCATGGTTGTTATTTCAGAAATCCAAATAGCAAGGAAATGAATAAACGCCAACAATTAAACTTGGGAAAAAATTATCTACTAGATCACACTTCTTGTTCTCATAGGTGGGTCAAAAGTTAAAGTCCGTGCTAATCTAAATATTTCAGAAACAGCCATGACATTTGATATTCTGGTCTTTGCTGGTAGAATTTAAAGGAAGTAGTTTTCACCGTCGGTTTCAAGACAATTACATAGAGATTTTCTATTCTATTTACATTGCAGAATGCAACCAATATAATGATTAAAACCTAATAATTGTATTGTTTTATTGTTTACACCCTACTCTTCAATTTCCTTACTGCCTTTTGTTTCCCTAACAGGTTTTCTACCTGAAACCATGGATTGATTCTCTTTAGCTACTATTCAATTGCTATAGCTATAAAGGAAGATGGAAAATGTATTACTAAGCTGCTAGACAAAAACCTGGCTTTGCAGAGCTCAAATTGTAGGATTATCTCTTGTTAATACTGCTTATTTATTTCACTGTAATTCTACAATAAGATTGGACAAAAGAATACAACAAGATATCTACTTAATCCTAAATCGAGGAACAGAAGACACTACACATTTGAAATATACACTGTTGGCCTGTTTTTCAATCAATTGCATATTGAGTTGGATATCATAGATGCAGAGGATTGCACTTGTCAATAATTTTTCAGTCATCTTACACCTTGCAGTCGTTTCATTTTTCATTGAATCTGGGTGGAAGACAAGCATCAAAACATCAACTATGTTTAAAAATTAATTAAATAAATAAATATGGACATTTACGGTGCTAGAAATGCAATGCTGCACCTATTTTATATATTTCACACCACAGTCAATGAGAAATAAAAATTAAAATTATTTTTATANCAATAAGATTGGACAAAAGAATACAACAAGATATCTACTTAATCCTAAATCGAGGAACAGAAGACACTACACATTTGAAATATACACTGTTGGCCTGTTTTTCAATCAATTGCATATTGAGTTGGATATCATAGATGCAGAGGATTGCACTTGTCAATAATTTTTCAGTCATCTTACACCTTGCAGTCGTTTCATTTTTCATTGAATCTGGGTGGAAGACAAGCATCAAAACATCAACTATGTTTAAAAATTAATTAAATAAATAAATATGGACATTTACGGTGCTAGAAATGCAATGCTGCACCTATTTTATATATTTCACACCACAGTCAATGAGAAATAAAAATTAAAATTATTTTTATAATCATATTAGTCATATAAGCCATATTTACATGGTACTGTCAGTTGGACAAGTCTTAGTTCTAGGATCTTTTTATCTTTTTGCATCAGAAGACAGATTTGGAGGACAATATCTGGACCTCTACTGGATTCTTCAGGGATTAA